>JACMIG010001093.1:0-12793 GCA_014805385.1 Levipalatum texanum
CTCGAACAAAAAAAAGAACGACTAAATTGGTCAAAGCAATCGCGAGATATATGCATTTGAAATTTTCCGCGCACCTCCGCGCAGACTGGTCCATTTGACCTCGGACTGCCGCAAATATGCTTCTTTTGGAGAGTCTAGACAGTGGTCAAAAATTCAGCCGATTTGGCGACACTCGATTTTCAAGTTCTGCACTAGGCCTCTCCAGACTCTCAGAAGACGCGTTTTATGTAGCTTCAGGACTCCATGGATATCCTGTATACCTTCTTCTGATTGTTGATCGAATCGAGGATGAGCATGCGGGCCTGTTCGCGATTATTGATCGTTGTGCCGTTGACCTAAAAGAATTTCTCTTCGGGACCAAGGCCAATTCAAAAGGTACAGTATACCTTAACGAGGTAGTCGCCGGCCTTGACGTAGTTGGATGCCGCTCCTCCGTCCTCCACCACCGCCACGACGACGCGCTGCTCGAAGTCCTAGAGGATACGGTAGTCAGGGTGGATTCTTCCGTGCGGGACCCTGTGAATGAGGAGGCCGATGCGATTGCCGCCGCTGCGCCACGTCAGCGTAATCTCGAGCAGTTCCGTGCCGGGCTTGATAGGGGCGAGTTTCTGAAAGAGGATGACTCCTGTACGGAATGATTGGGATACGGTAGTTTTGCTATTTACAATTTTGATCAATTTCTTTCGTTATTGGTAATAGGTCCCGCGCGGAATGGGTAACGGTAGTTTTCCGTGCGTGACCCCCCGGGGGGTTACTGTATATGTACCTTGCAGACTGTGGAGTATTGCTCGTCGCGCTCGAAGACGACCTGGATCTTCCCGGGTATGGCAGCGCGTGCGGCATTGAAAAAGTCCGCCGTCGTCTGGACGGGATACAATTTGCAACGATAAAATTATACAATTCAAAAACGGATAAAATACGATCGATAGAACAAACTACAAAGTGTTCGACTAAACTACAACGCGTCCGACCAAACTACAGACAGACCTTGTCGCCGATGCTGATGATGACGTCATTGGAGAAGAGGAGTCCGAGGAAGACGGAGGAGTTGGCGACCTTCTTGACCTTGCCCTTGCCATCGAGCTCGACTCCGATGGAAGGGTTCTTCGCCGTCACTTCCGCCTTCACCAGTCCCCGATTCATACTGCCGGCTGCAGAGGATTACCGTATGTAGTTTAGGTCTCGAGGGGAAAGTGGAAAGGTACTGTAGGATACGGTGTCCGGGGTATCGGGTAGACAAGGGCGTTTTGTAGACCACAGTTTCCTGGTTTCCGACGGGAATAATAGGGATACTGTACGATACGGAATCCTCGATCCCCGAGGAGGAGGATTGGACGAGCTGCTGGGTTACGGCATCCCGAGTGCAAATCAGAAAAAAATTGGTCCCGAGGCGAATCATTCGGAATTCCGATGGCAGCAAATGTATTCCGGAGGGTTACGGTGGCCGTTATCGTGAGGGGAAATGGTGGCATTGTACTACGTAGTATACTCCTAGGTTACGGTAATCTTGAGGCACAGGGGAACGAGGAAGGAAGCGAGGGAAAAACAGCACTTCTTTAGAGTTCCAAAGTGCGTCAACATGAACACAAGGTGCGTCAGCGCGAATACGGCACTTTACAGAAGTTCCGGGGAAACTCACCAGGGCTAGTAGCCATGTTGAAGAAAGATGTAGAGACAAGGGAAGAAACCTCTCTCCTCCGACGGACGACAGACGGACTGGTGAAAACTAGACACTCGA
Organism: Levipalatum texanum; assembly: GCA_014805385.1. NCBI lineage: Eukaryota > Metazoa > Nematoda > Chromadorea > Rhabditida > Diplogasteridae > Levipalatum > Levipalatum texanum. Next base: position 1,739 of record JACMIG010001093.1, read on the forward strand.
AAACGACAGACCTGATTTTTCTGATATCGATCGATTGTAATTTCAAAATTTTGGTATTTAAAATCGATGTTGTTTTTATCATTGATCGTCTTGGAAACTCTTTACCTCTGCGCATCGATAATATTACACATCTGACGACCGTTTAATAGCACTCGAAACGTCGCTCATTCAGCGCACACACACCCCACACAACCGAAGCTGCCCTCTGAACGTTCTCTCTGCCATTGGCGTGCTGGAATTTTTCGTTCCACACTGTTTTCTTCAGACACGCTGGGAACACGCTCTTGACGCTGAAGGTGTTCATGCTTCATGCGTTGCTCATTTCGCGATCAGAAAATCCTGAAAGTGAGCGAGAGAAGGCGCAAACGGAGAGACTCAGACCCTAAAGCCACTAGTAATTTTCAACCAGCCCACTGGCATTGATCAACTCCCTCTCGTTCCTTGTACACGTCGCGCGCGTTTAGCCGCTGATCTACGCTTCTTTTTTGCGATAGATCGATAGACGATTTGCCTCGGTTTTTTGGTGTTTTATTCCGATTCAGTATTCTGGGTTGATTGATGCATTTCAGGTTATGGACGTGTGGCGCAGCACAGAAGACCAGGAGCCTCCCGAGCTCCCTACCACTCCCGATGTGCTCGCCCTCCTTTTGATGGCATTTGAGGTACGAGAGTTTGTCTTTTTTGTATTACTTCGACAAATGACTGCCGTGGGAAATTAAACCAAATACTTATTGATTTCATCAGCCACTTCCAGTAAAATATATTTAGCAGTGACCTTGCAGGCCGCCAATGCGTCCCCTCGTCGTGAGCACATCATGCTTCCCGCGCCTGTTATCAGGTACCAATTTCTGATCCAACCGGAGAGAAGTAAACACGTGATTCTCAGAGACGTGAATGCTCTGCGCCAAGAAGTTCACAGGCGAGCCATGGAAGTTGACAAAATTTTCTATGCTTCCGGTTGGCAATATTTTCGATCGGTTAAACGTTTTCCCTGTCAGATACGGAGACCGAACTGCTTGAGACGGTATGCGCGATATTCCCGTGCCCGGCGGAGATTCTGCGAGATGGCCACGCCTACGCGGAATTTCGGCGCACCCTTCCCGAGATGGCTCACATCATGGATTGGTGGGTTATTTCTTAAAATATAACCCCCTTCAGATAAGAAAAGTAAAAAGTGTATTTCTGTTCAGAAGTTGGCCACATTTTGGACTTTCTATCCAAAAATGTCAGTTTTCAAAAATAGCCAAACATTGTAGTAAAGTATTTTGACTTTTTAAGACGTAAGAAGCTGCGCGCTACTTCAGTGCAATATTTACAATCATGAAAAATATAAAATGTTTTAACAACTTTAATCGCATTTTGAAAAGGCCAGAGTGTCCACGTGTGGCACGAAATCGCACTTTATATTTTTTACCTGAAATGGGTTATATGAAGCGGTATTATCGATTCTCTTTACCGTTATTTCCAGGTTGATTTGTTCTTGTGCGGCGGTGTTTCGTGCAGTCCCCGTCAAAAAGCGATTCTTCGGATCCGACCATCAGGCAATATTCATTGTCCACACCATTAAACATCTTTGTAGTACTTCATCCTCTCGGATTGCCCTGTAAAGCAGGCGGCGTTTGATAAGCTGCTAGCTGCTAATGGAGGACGGAGCCGCTATTTCTTTCAGTGAGCTTTTGTTATTTACGTGTTTATTTTTAATTACCTTCTTTCCAGCGGCTCGCCCATGGAGAACTGGCACTCGATCCTGCGCTCTGGGCTCCACATCATGAGCGGATCGGACTTAATGCTCAATGGTGCCACGAAGGGAGACGGCATCTACATAAGCTCGTATCTTCGTGTACCCGTTCATGTAAGGTATTTTTATTACTCACCGTATATTCTTGTCTCCATCGGAAAATTCTACTGGGGGCCATGCGCAGGTGTCTGGTCGAGGCGAGTTTGGAATGACTCGCGAGGCGTGCAGCCTCAATCGGTGCTGCCTTTACAGCGGCGCATTCTATCGCGCCGTTGCCATCGTCGAGGGTATATTGATTAATTGATCCAATATATCGATTAATCCAAAGTATTGATTGTAGTGGTGGACTGGCCGGGGGCGTATTCCGCCGCGAGCAACTGGCAGTTTATCATCAACGACTCCAAGTGGGCAACCGTCCGCGCGATCCTCATGTATAGCTTTTCATCTATTGATTTTACTGAGCATATGCTTTCAAGATACGACTGCGAATCGGGAACACCCCTCAATGTTTCGCTGAACAGGCCGGAAAATGTCAATGCGATCAAAAAGGTTGATTTTAATCATTTCCTCGTTTGAATTAGTAAGACATTATGAATTAGTAAGACATTTGTTCATCCTTTCGCATGAGTCGAATTGATGTTTACATAAATTAAAATTAATCTTGCAGCTGTTTTCGCAGATGCAGAGCTTTGCTCGTGAAGAGTCTGAGAAAAATGCTATCGGAATTTTTCACTGAGCTGTAGATAATATAGATAATATCGTTTTGTTAAGTTGTCTACGTTACATTACTCAATCCACGTCTTCTTTGATATACTCTAATATTTTCCCTACTCTTTGAGATACTCTTTTCGTTACGAATTTTTCCAGATTTTTTTCCATTCTGACATGTACTTTTCCTCGTTCGCCGCTGAACAATGCATGCATGTAAAAAGCTTTCTGTGATCATCATAAAGAATTTTGATCCCAAAATACTTTGTATGAGCTGACAATGAGAATGGTTATTGTTCCACATAATTACGACAGCTTTCCTTGAAGCTCGTGACGAACGTGCGTTTCGGATGGGGCGCTGCGGAAGATTGGGGATGGGTGGCAGACGACTATCCACCCTCGACGCCCGACGTCCTTGCCCTCCTCCTCGTCGCCTTTGACGCGGCCGTTGCTTCCGATCGAAGGGTCGATACTCTGAGGCCTGCTCCCCCGGACGGGTATAAACCGTTTATTTTGTGAAAGCCGACATCGAAGCTTTACACAATTTCGCGCCGGTCATAGTCCCGATTTGGCCGCAGAGATTATTTCCCTCTTTTCCAGGTACTCGAACTCGCTGCGCGGTGAGGTGCGTCGGCTGCGACACGAGAACGGTCTTCCCTGTTCCTCCTCATTGCCCTCCGCTCCTCTCGAAGAACTAGCAGCATCACTGCGGTGCCCACACGAACTCCTCGCCAGTACACGATCGTGGAGGGCCTTCGAATACGAATTTCCCGCATGCGCACGGTTTATTCTTTGGTGAGCTACGGATTTTTCGACACGCAAAATGTTAGCTGAATAGTCGTTACGGAAAATTGCATTTTCCCCTTGCATTTACCGAGTCAGAAGTTGAGCGCTTTCTCCCAAATTTGTGTTCTGCTGATAATATTTAATTTTTTTTAAAAACTGGATTGCGAAGATAGAACGTACCCATTCTCAGGCTGTTGTCGACATCGCTCGCATATTTTCGAATACTCCCACCGGCTGCACATGTGCCATTCCTCTTGGCGGATCATCAGGTTGCACTGTTTCCCTTCCTTTCCCTCATTTTCATTTACAGTATCTTTTCCTTTCGGAGACTCCAGTGAAGCAAGCCGAATTCGATGCACTGCGGGATGCCAACGGAGGCCGCACCATCTTTATATTCCAGTGGGTTTTTCGTTTCTCGTTGCTCAGCTAGCCATTCAATAAGCATGGAAAAGCATGAATTACTGAATTTCGCGTAGCACATGATAGTGAATTATTTTGCGGTTGTTGCCCAAAATGCGCCAGTTTCGCGTTGGATTTGCAGTGGTTCCCCCGCGGACAACTGGCACTCGATCATTCGATCGGGACTGAAGGTGATGACGCGAACGCGGTACGAAATACATGGCGCCTACCAGGGCGAGGGCATCTACCTTAGCAGCCGGCTAAAGCTTCCCTGGGCGGTGAGGAGTTGGCATTTCATGAATTTAATCTCCTGAGCAGTCGTTCTGCGCACTCTAGATGCGCGGAACAATGGTGAATTCAGAACGCTTTATTCGATGTAGATTTTGATGGTAGAAAGGGGGGGGGAGCCATGTAGGCTACCAGTACACGCAGAAACAGGCATCCCACACGTACCGCGCTGCATTCGCGCCCTGAAGCAGTTAGGAATTTTTCAGAAAACGGTATTATCATACCCTAAACGTCTTGCAAATGAACATGCAGAAGGGTTCCAGGAGCAGGGCCTGTCCATCCACCGCTGCTGAAATGTGTTTCAAAAAGCTTACCTATTTGATTTATTGATTATTTCCAATCAATCGATAAATACGCACACTGCCCGATGAGTAGAAGGACGATTAAAGTGAGAAGGAGAGGAAGGAGACGGCCTGCCATGGTGAATGTCGACTGGGGGGATTGAGATGAAAAGTAGTTTTTGTCGTATACCCGAAATTTTCGATAGCATTCCAATTGACGCATTTTCCGGGCGGTTTCAATCGATAAAAATCGAATTCTTGGAATGACCGTACTTGGCCGTCCATTGCAGTTCTCGAGTAAACTCTACGCTGATGCGGCGCGGGATGCGTGCAAACTGAAGCGGTGCTGCCTCTACACGGGCGCATGCTACCGCATCGTTGCTGTTGTCGAAGGTTTGAAAGCCGTGATTTGGTAGATCAAGGGCAGGACCGTATTTTAGTAAATCCCTCATTTCAGTGGTCGACACTCCCGAGGCCTTTACCTATCGAGACGAAGGAGTATTCGTCGTGGCTGCTGCCAAGTGGGCTTCCCTTCGAATGATCATACTGTAAGAGACTATATTTCAAACTTCGTTCCCAACAGCTTCGTTGAAGGTACGACTACGAGAAGCGGAGGTACCCGGAATCGGTGAATCTGCTCGACGAAGAGAATGATCGGGCCATCAGAGACGTAAGTCCGTTAGCATCACATTTTCTGGTACTATCGATCATTAACTGCTTCATTTTTAGCTCTGCAACTCCTTCAAGGCACCTGATAGTCTACACGACTCGCATTTCTAATTTTAAAACACGTTTAAGACTTGCTGTACATTTTTTTAATTATCTATACAGAACGCCTGAAATAACTTCTCCTGCTCACAGGTTAGTTGATGCCTCTGTAAATATGCATGCTAGATGCCTTCACTGTGATAATTGTTACTTACTCATCGGGCGTTGCCATGATTAAAGAATTTTAGAATATGTTTTATTCTGCTCGTATTCTGGCCGAAAGACAACAAAACAAGGAAAACAATGAAAGTACAACAATGAAATGGCTTCGTGTAGCATGAATTCATTCTTCCGGAGGCATTAGGGATAGTCCGAGTATCACGGCAAACAACTGCAAATTATATTTGAATTTATTATCAGACCGTACTGGTATTAACGAAATCAGAAAGAAGAAGCACAAAAGATCGTATATTTTCGCCAAGATTGGCATAATGCCAATCTTCTTTCTTTCATTTGCCGAGTAAATCACCAGGTACCTCTCGTAAATTCCCGCTCCGGACTCAGAGCCCCTTGTTGTAGTAAACGGTGGTGGGGGCGTTGGGACGGGATTCGATCGACTTGCGCACGTCCTCCTCCAGTGTTGACACCTGGAAAAAGACACATTTCGTCATTTTATGGAGAAAAAAAATCATCAAAATACAAGCATATTTATTCAACTTACTGAAATAGAGGCATTCTGCTCGAAGAATGCGCAGCAGAGGGGAGTCGTGATGGTAAGAGTGGCGCCAGCGATGAGTGTCTGCACAATCGCTGCCAGCGCAAGAGACTTGTGTTTCTGTAAAAGACCGACGCGGTGAGGAGGGGAGTATTTATGTACAAAAAGGCGGGAATAAAATTCTAACTATAACATGAAAATTGTGCTGTTCCGAGTTTCAGGTCTCAATTTTATTTTTATTCCGGCTCCATCTTGTGTATCCCCATACCATGTACCAGCGACGCTTCTCGATCAGCTTCATGAGGAGCGGAGTAGTTACTGAAAGGATGTAACCAGTAAAAAAAATTTAGGTGAAATATATTCGCCCTTCAAGAGTTGATGACAACGCTCACCCATAGTGGACGCCGCCATGGATATACGGGAAAGGACGACTTGGGCGATCGCAATGTAAGCAGCGCGCTGCGAGTGCCCGACCTGGAAATAGATCAATATTCCGATTTATCTATAAATCAATATTTTGGTAATATTCTGGTAAAAATCACAATAAAACATTTAATGTAAAACAGTACCTCTTCTCCGTTCTCATCGCGCAGAACGACTCCGTATTGGAGCTCCCTGGAATGGTTAGCGATATCGATCGATACATCCGAAGACCACATTCGTTTTTCCGTTTCAATTCCCACTAGAGAAAACATAGCTGATTCAGCTTGAAGAAAATTGCTATCTTCCATAAAGTAATCATTCTCAGGATCATCATTATACGTTAATTAATCCGAAAACGCAACAATTCCATTAGTTTTCTCACTGGCTCCTCATCATGGGTATGTTGATGGCGTTGGCGAGAGCAACCGCAGTGAAGGGGATGAAGCGAGGCATGAAACCAGAGGCATTCTGAAATGTGATCGATCGGCAATTTATCAGAAAGAGGCCTAATTTAAAATTTTCTACAGTAAATGCCAAAAACGTGATGATAAAATTATAATGGAACAATTTTATGAAAATTTTGTTGATGAACCTTGACGAGCGAGTTGAGGTAGAGGGCCGTCGTGACTGCTCCGCCCGTTGCACAGCAGTACGATGCGAGGAGGCGCTGAAATTAAATTTATTTTTAAATTAAAAATTTATTGATTGTTTATAAGCCGCAACCTTGTTACTCGCGCCGTCGCCGGATCGATTCGAGTAGTTAACAGTCGCATTGAAGGACTGATTCAGCCAGTGCCAGAAGACGACGCTCGGAAAGGAACTGAACGGAAGCAGTAATTATTCGAGGACAGAGCCATGAATGGACCTCCGGAAAGTCAGCAGCCCGCCGTTGAGGATCATGTTGCACGGCACCTCGAATGCAGAAATAAGAGCAATAATAGAGAACAAATGTACCTGACTACTCATGCGTCCCAGTATAAACATCTTCTCGCCGGATTCAGGGTGGTAGGCCGAATCGAATATTTCCTGAAAAATGAAGATGTATTATGGCATAGTTCTAGGCTGGCTTTAAAGGATAATTAAATATATTGAAGCATTGCGTGTACCTTGGCCTTGTATAGCTCACCGACTGTTAGCTTCGGGTCGTAGTTTCCCTTCCTGAAAGTGAACTATTCAGAATGAAACAACAAGGAATCTGACTTGTACTCGGAGACGAGAGAGCGGCTGTTCTCGAGCGTATCGTCGGAGTGGAAGATGTTCAAGGGGTTGATGGTGGCGATGAAGTGCTTCGCGCGTCCGGCAAACGTGCGCTAAAAGGTGAATCAGAAAAAAGAAACATTATTCTCATCGAGATCACGGAAACTATCAGGAAACGTTCACCGACCTGATCCCATCGAGGCTTAGAAAGATCCGGCAAGGCTCCAAGCGAACCAATCGCGATGTCGTCATCGTCCCCTCCTAGAAGAAAATTGTTAGCGAGTTGCATTATTGATAAACAAAAATTATTGGCCTAGTGGCAAAGGCACAGAAGGGCTTACTGAACATGGCGCGTCCTCGGGTGGGAGGATGACTCTGAAATATCGCATGGTATGTGAAATTAGAACCAATTTCGCGAAATAATTTCATAACTAAACTCGAACGAATTCCCGTTCCGTCTAAATTAATTATCCGAACGAACTGTCCTTTCAACTTACTACGTTTAGCGCATGCTATTCCACGGTTTCAATGTCACATGGTGAGATGTAGATCGATTATTCAGATGAGTATTATCAAATATGTGAGGGAATATTAGAGTATTGAATGTATTCGCGAAAGTGAGCCAATTGTTAATTCCGATATCATTTCCACAATAGGGACTACTTGGTTACCCAAACGAAGACACGATACAACGGGGTTGGGCCATTCTCTTTCTGCCCGCGCCAGTACCATAAACATGGATAATAAAACGGCGATCGGGATGCTTCGGATGTTTGCAGGATGGACCGCAGAGGAGAAGTTCTTTGCGTTAGCACGACTGCCTGTAGATGAAAGATGGAACACCAGCATAATTTCTCCACGATCTATTGCAATGGCTTGCAAATTTGCCGTTCTCGTGTTGGATGGTAGAATTTATCATCAATAATAATACACAGGAAGTTTTCCTCGTGGCAAGAATCGAAAATCCAAACGCGGAATGGTTAATGCAATGGTAGCGTAGGAAATTTGTCAAATTATACAAGTTTTGCAAAATAGTACAATGAGTGACAATGTATACAAAGCGTTGGTAGTCAAATATGGATTATGATTTGTAATAGGTAAAACAAGTTTAAATGTCGCAAGCAAAGGCGTACCAGAATTAGCAAGATTATGCTTCCCTGACAAGCGCAGTTAGCATACAGTGCGGGCAAAACATATTTCCGAATTAATAAATTATGAGATCAATTGCTACCAAATTCAGAGGCTTGAAAAAGTCACGAAATGTTATAGCATAGGCCCAGGATGTTTTCTGAATAAGAAAGGTGACAAAAATATGGACGTTTCACAAGTTCGGTACCGTATCCCTCAGTTTCTCATGAATTATTGTTGATTATGTTATGAAAAATGTAGCGAACGGATATTGTTGGACACCAAAATGCGGCCCACCCCCGGTATCGTGGAAAAATGCAGCTCTCGATCTACCGTGGTTTTTGACCAACTTTCCAGTGCGCAAAGAGCAATGTGATAGACTTGCGATAGATTAAAAGTTGCATTTTTCCACGTTACCTTGAGACTGCGAAAGGATTGGTGCCCGACAATACTATCCTCCTCAAGCCATGGGCGGTGCCGGCCCCATGGGGGTTCCTCCGGCGGGTGTGAATCCTGTGGAGGGACCGACGCCTCCTGCTGTCGCTGGCACTGCATCCATCCGCACCGCCCGCTCACCATCGATCACGACCGTCGAGAGGGCGAGGATCTGTAATTGGCAAAACGTCGTCGTTCGAAAGTGCACTACGACTACACCGACCAAAGGAGTCGGATCAATTTGTAGTAAACGTAATATGTTACAGTAATCGAACCAGCGGCGTTTACTACACCAAATTTAAAGTAGAAATCGGAATAATGAGGCGTACTAAATGTCGTCGTAAGAATATTGCAGTAATCGTCACGGAGATATTAAATACTTCGATTTTAGAAAGGAATCGGATCAACGTGGTGTAGGAATTGTCGTCTTACGGCACAGCATTTTCTACTGTGATCACCAGATTCTTCGTCACAACGTAGCAAACGTCGTCCAGGATTACAGAAATGTACCGTAATTCTTACACGCCGATGTTTACTACGCCATCTGCCGATCCCGATACTCGATAAATAAATGAAGAGAAACCATTGAAACTACCCACGATTATGCAATAACAAGTACTGATCTTTCAAACAATCATTCGGGTTACTGTAAGAAAAGGAAACCTTGGAATTAGGCGTCGCTCGGTAGAGGAGGATAGCGAGGCGGGAGCACACAAAAGTATCCGCGGCACACAGTACCTACAATTATTCAGTTTACGATGAAATCAATTGCTTTGTTTCAGAAGAAATATACTTCAGTGTGGTATAGAAAGAAGCTACCCTCACGCAATTTTTTCATAAACCTTCCCCTAAAAATTTGAAAGCCAGATACAATTTGCGATCGGAATAATTGTAAATACCCACCACCAGAATGAGGCAAGTTATGATAAGGCGCAGCGAGTAATGGAGAGCATCGAAGAACGAGATGATCGACAGCAGCGTCGAGAAGGCGTAGAGAAGCATCCAGATGAGGGAAACAATGAAGATCTGCAAATAAATAATTAATTGTGTTGAGGTGCACTTTCCAAAGCCCGTAAAACATAACTACTATCCCCGGAAACAAAAATGCAACCAATTTTAAAAAAGAACGCAATCATATTTTCGTTGCCACCGTATTTCCAGGAGAAACAAAAACTGGCAAAACCCACGATGAGCGCAAAGGGAATGTAGATGGCGCTGGTGCCGATGGCAATGGCTCGGCGGTTGAGTCCAAAGACGTGTGAGATGCAAAAGATCAAGCCCAGAAAGAAGAGGCTCAGCGACCACGACCGCACGAACGCCATGCCTGAAAATTATATTTCTTGGTTTAAACTTTGCTCCCAACAAAATCGATATTCAACAAAATCGATAATAACCAAATAACGCATACCTTCATATTCGAACGGCGACAACCAGGTTCCGATCGCTATCAACAGAGAAAGGACCTGAATTTTATATGTGACTTTTGAACAGTCCAAAAATGAGGGAAAATGACAAGACCGAGAAGCAGTCATTTTGGTTGCTTATTTCCCCTATATTTTGTGGAAAAGTACAATGAAGCTCAAGTCCTTAATTAGGGAAGCCCACACGTACACACTGGGCGGTGATGAGGATGCCGAAGGGGCGCTTCGTGAGGAAGGTCGTATCGGCGGACGCCCGTATCGAATCCAGCGTGGCCGGGGGTGGCATCGTTAATTGGCCTGTAAGTGTTTACTAAATGAAATTAACGCGAATAATTCGATTAAACGCTAAATACAATCAAAGCAACTACTATTTCTTTCAAGAAAAGCGCGAGTCAAGGAGAGAGAGCAGTATCATCCCCGCAGTGACTCATGCCACTATCAAAATAAGAAGAGTGAGTCGGCATGTGACAGGAACGGGAATAGAGGAGGAATAAGCAGCAATAAATGAAATTCGCTGAATCCGAGCAGTGTAGAAAGAAAGAAGGAAGTGTTGAAAGACAAGGGGAAGGCTTGCGAGAGAAGGAAGAAGCTGAAGGAACTGAAGAAGTTTAATTGTAAGGAGCAGTACAAACGACGAAGAGATAAAAAAAAACGAGAGTGTAGAAAAAGGGGGCCAAAACCCCAGGGAACTATCCACATGGGGGGGGGGGGGGGGGGAAAGCACCGGATGTAATGGTGAGAAAGGGGGGGGGGGCAAGGGCGGGTAAGGGAGCCCCGTGGGGGGGTGTTGCCCCCAAAACACCCACCCACAGCCGCAGGGCCCCCACC
>JACMIG010001093.1:12803-23107 GCA_014805385.1 Levipalatum texanum
CCCCCCCCGCCGCCGCCCCCCCCCCCCCCCCGCGCCCCCCCCCCCCCCGCTCCCCGCCCCCCCTCCCCCCCCCCCCCCCCCCCCCCGCCCCGCCCCCCCAATGACCGCTAGGAAAGATGAGGAAGAGAGTGGGAGGAAAGAGGAGGTAGCGAGACGCCGTGGGGCGGGTTGGCGCCAAAACAACCTCCCTCACTCGCTCTGACCCACCCACCAGACAGCCTCCTACTCCCCCCCCCTCCCTCTTCCTCCTCCCCATCCTTTTCCTCCCTCCTCTCTCCCTCTTCTCCTCCCTCCTCCTCCTCCCCCTCTCTCCCTACTATCGCGGTATTCTTCCCGCAGTGCTGTTATCTCTCTTTCACCACCTCCTTATCATCTACAATATTTTCGAGGTGCTCCGACGATTCCTGTCCTTGAAATAGGCAGGAGAACTTTTTGCGCTAAACGCAGTAAACTTTACTAAACGCAGTAAAGTGCGTCATAGAAAACGGGCATTTCCATAGGCCCCTGAAAAACACGGAAGCCCTTCCCGGGATCAATCTGCTAATCCGTGAGAGGGAAGGAAGCTCTTGAGGATATTGGCCTCCATTCATTCCCTGACCCCCGGGATGGAATATTGGTGGCAGATGGGAGAAGGACGAGAGAGGGACAGAGGCACAGCAGGAGATGCATTGCTTATGGGAGGGAATGACGGGGATGAACCCAACTCCTCGTTGTACCAAGGCCGCTACAGAGAAAGGGCACTAAAGAGGGGAAATATGACTCTCTATCAAACGGGAAACGGGCAGAGAAGAGCAGGGAAGAAGATAGAAGGGGTTCGGAAAATTGACAGAGGAAGAGTTGGAAAGAGAAGAGAAAGACTAGAGATTTCCCTCCCAAGTTCAATCCATCTGAATAGCTTGAACAGAGCACGCGTAGAGAACTGAGCAGAACAGTAGGTAAATAAGAGTAGAGATTCTCCACTCCTCTACTACCTAGAGAAGCGAGCAGAGGATGAATCTGAAATTGAAAAGAGAAATAATGGGAAGTGAACAGAGGGAAGAGTAGAGAAGAGTACAGCCCCTCACACAAACTGACTCCTGCATACAGCGGGGGTTAAACGTCAGATAAACACATCGACGTAAACGATTCGATTGCTCCTCCTTCCTCGTTTTCTCAAATGCCCTCAACCGTTTATCCGAATTCGATTCAAGGTCGATAAAACAACATCAATTGTGAACTGAATAACAATAAATTAGTAAATGTAATGGCAACGCGAAAATCTTCTTCTATGACATTTTGCAAGATTATTTGTTGAGTGTTTCATGACTAGGGGCCGAAAGCTTGGGCCAATTTTTGGAATGAATCGGTATGACAAAACTTATAATTACAACACTGGAAATGTTTATATCAGGCGAAAATCGAAATCTACATTTTTTACACATATGTATTACATCTTGTCAATGAGATCAATGAGCTGGGCGTCCATGGAAGAGGTGGAGGAGACCGTCGAAGACGACAGCCCCGAGGGACCCTTCGCCGACGACAACATCAGTTTGATGCGGAGGCGTCTAAACGAATTTGATTGGATCAATAAAATCAATATGTCAATCAAGATCATAATTATTCATTCCTCACCTCTGTGCCATCTCCATGGTATGTAGCTGCTCGGCGCGCTCCTGTTCACGCTCGAGGGAGCGTACCTGGTTGGAATAAATTTATTAATTATCGATTTTTCGAAACTAAAAAATCGATAAAAGGAAATAGATCCACCTCCAACTGCAGCTTCCGTATCTCCAGCTGCTTCTTCTCCTTCTCGAGGGCATCCATCTCTGATCGCAGATTCAATGGAGCATCGGGCTGACACAGTGAAACATCGGGCTTGTGAGGTGCGGCCGCCGATTCGACGGGAGATGCCCTGAGAAAGTACTCTACGGTGGATCTCCCAAATTGGAGACAGTGGTGATCGGTGCAATCTCCAGATCACTCACTCGATACCGTATCCATTCTCGCGATATTTCTTGGGCGGAATCGGAGTGATGAGTGGCTGCTTCCGGCGTCGATCTTCAGAGTGCGGCGAAGTCTATAAAAGTGTAGTTTTCAGGTGTTCCATGGAGGAGACAGGACAGAATGGGATATTTTACTATATTTGTTCGTAATTTTAAAGTACCGTATTCGAGCTGACGGCAGCCTGGCAATGATTCGTCTGATGCGTAGTTGTGGACGGAATTCCAGCAGCATGAGATGCGGCTGGTCCACGCTGGAATTCGCCGAATTCAATACTTCAATGCATTTTGACCAGTTCTATCGCAATTGTCACCCACCTGCCCAGTCGTCCCTCCGCCATGAATTGCGGCCGCTTCCCGTGCAGTCCCGTTGACTGCGACGGCGCTCGAAGAAGACGGCGAAACTCTGCAAATAAATTGGATTCTTCATCGATGGCCGCGAAGAAAAGTAAAACTCGCGCGCACTCCGCGAAATAGGCCGAAAATTTCGCGCACTAACTCGGCGGAAGGTGGTGTCTTTCCCTTGGTCCTCCGTCCACTGGATCTCGTCCCTACACCTCCTCCATGCTTCTCCTTCGTTGGTCGTGGCTGTTGGAAGGGAGTGGTGCCTGAAAACAGCCCCGTGAATCAGTCGATCTTCCCAATTGTGCTATTAGGGAAAACACGATTCATCAATATTAACTAAAGGAAAATTTTTCCGACCCTCACGACCCACGTTAACATCAGCGTGATAAATGTATGTATGTAAAAGCATAAATAAATATTTGCCACAGTTCAGAAAACGCACCATTGAGCCCAAAGAGTTCGCCGAGCGACTGCAGGACACTGAGGCTGCTGACGGCCTCGTCCTCGTCGTCAAGGACTACGAGGGGTTCGGAAAAACGGGGCTCGGGCGGATGAGAAGCTGCTGCTGCGGAAGAAGACGCAATGGCTGAAAGCTCTCTTATGATCTGCTCCGAAAGATGACACCGAAGAGTAGATAAGATATTATTACGGCACAACAATTTCAATCATTTGCAGCATCTTCTCCGCCAAAAATTTCGAAGCATGCACAATCTCTAATTTATGAATGGAACTCAGGATTACGTAAGAAGAATGTTTCTGGAAAATACTAATTAAAAATATACCATCATCCACGGGAGTCTCAGCCATCAGCGCACGGAGTGCATCAGCCCGTGATTCCTCTTTCACAACCTGTAATGGCGAATTTCCACCGATGCACCACTGAATTCAAATGAGAAAGTGCACTGAACACGAACCTCTGACGTGTAGTCGATGGCCGTTTCGTCTTTCGCACAGAAGAGGTCAAACGGGAAGCCGATGCCTTCCTTGCTCTCCTGAATTTTTCCGAGTAGTCGCGAAAGAGGGGGAGAACATACTTCAGTAATGATAGTTCAAAGACTATGAGTATGGGATTCCACAGTGCTTCTTTCACCTGCAGCCTAACCTCGCAAGACAAAGATGCTGCCGCTGGGCCCACGCCCGATGGATGTTTCGGACCGACTGAAATGAAATATCAAATCATGGACATGCTAAACATCATATTTTTACAGGTCTTCAACCGGAAAGATCGGAAATGAAAAAGGAAACTCCAACTCACTCGCATCGAGAACAATCGCATCGAGCTCTCCCAGTGCTCCAGTCGCCAGGTTATTAGCCTCGAATCTAAGCGACAAATGATGAAAAGACATGAAGTCGGAATACCCCCGATCGTCTGCACTCAAAAATCCTGTCTGGTGGTGCACAACAATTTCGATTTTCTCACAAGAAATTGTGACAAAAAAGTGGCCAGCTTTAGAAGGAAAATATTCGTTTACGCGAATGTAAATAAATATAATATCATATAAATATATTTAAAAACAATCTTTCTCACCGTGAAACCGCATGTCTTCGTACGTACTGCCACTCGTGGTCGCGGATGCGCATCCATGATTTACCTGAACATAACTATCGATTTAGCTTTATTCGTAAAAAAATATAATCAAAACAACACAATTATGCAGGCTTGCCTCTGAAAAGGTCGTACTCCTGAAGTCCTTCGGCAATCGCGCGCCATGCATCTTCCTTCGAAACGTTCGGCCCCTGGATCGATAAAGATCGAAAGCATCAATTTTGGCGTACCTCCTCAGTCCAGACGATGGGATCGCCGAAGAGCGTGGAACGAAATTTATGAACTAGTGTCGCGAACGCAATCCGCTGTAGCGTCTTGTTCTCGCGGGCTTCTCTGAATGGCGAAGAAATCGACGCAGTAACAAACCTATCCACTTTCCCTTCCACTAAAATAATACGCTCGTATGGCCCGCGAACCATGGCAGACAGATGGGACAGTTGCTTTACTTACAATACTCATCTTCCTTACTTGGTGTTCCGGCCGAAGTACGACGTGTCGAACGCCGACAAATCCCCTGTGCTGGGACTCGCTCCTTCATCCATCCTACAGTAAAACATACGACATACCACGGATCCGCACTTTACAGGTAAAGAAAGATTGGAGCTGACCTGGTATACATGTAAAAAAAACATCGGTTAGGGTCTTCATGCTTTATCAGGCGGCGGCATTGTGCAGCAAAATTGTTTGTTTGCATTGTATCAGTGAATAATGATAGGGAAAAATCGAGGCATCTTACTATTAGAACTTTAGTCTCTTGGCTAATAGACAACAATATAATGCAGAACTTCTCGGAAGAGAAATAGGTAGGTTAGTATCGATGAGCAGTGGAATTAAATCTGCGAGAAGTACGGTCAAATAAATGGCAACGAGAGATCGGCCAGTCTGACATACAATAAAAATGGTTTGAAGATCAAAAATTAGCGATGCAGGCTCGAGCCTACTGGTTACTACTAAAAAGAAATGAGGAAAAATTGAAAATTTAATGGTTCCTAGCACAATACATGCATAAGTCGCATCAGATCGAGTACAATTATATGAGAACTAGCAATCTCTAGGGCAATCACTCACGGAGTAACGCAAAGTCGAGTATAAATTGTTCTAGAGTAATCTCGAGTAGTCCTTGTATCGTTCCAGATTTGTCCACTTTCACCATTGGATTACCGGATGGAAGCACCGGGCATGACCTTGCGCTGGGCTAGCTTCGCTGTTGACTTATCCACCTGTTGAAAATGAATTGGTTCGAGAAATACAGTCAATGATTTAAAAATGTAATCAATAAAAATAACAGACCTTAAAACTGTGCCAGATCCTGAGGGACTCATCGGCGGAGGCGGACATGACAAATTGCCCACACGGTGATTGCGCGAGAGACAAGACGCGCGCTGTGTGACCTGGAAAGAGATCAATAACATACAAAGTCAATCGATAATCGATCCAAGAAACTGATAGATCGATTCTGCTACTGAGAAAGGCCGAACCTCCAAGCGTGGCAATCTCCGCAAACGAAGGGTACTTCCAAATCTTGATTTCGTGATTCGGATTGCCGTGCGACGTCATGACCTCCTTGTAGTCCGTGTTGAACACAATATCAGTCACCTACAGAAATAGTAGCTGTTAAAATAATTTTGGCTGAAGACAGTATATTACGTCTACCCTACCGTACCTGACTACCGGTGGCAATGCTCTTGAGTAGCGCACCGCCGGTGACGTCCCACATCTTTAGGGTCTGGTCCTGGAACGAAGAGAATCGTCTACTGGCGAAAGGGAGATCGCGAACTGCGCTACCGTACCTGCATGCCACCTCCGGTAGCGAGCATGGCGTGCTTCCACGGACACCACTGCACGGCGCGCACGGTGGAGGTGTGCTCGGACAGACGGTGGACGGGTTCCTGAACGGGTGTATTGATCAAATTGTTAGGCGATAGTTTCAAAATGTTGATGAATTCAAGATAGTCGTGACAGGGCTGTCTTCCAGATTAGCGATTAACCGGATTCGTTGCCGTCAGATTGGCAGCATCCCAGACGTTGCAGACGCTGTCGCCGCCGCCAGAAGCGAGGTACTTGCCATCGGGAGACCATTTCAGCCCGCACACCTCCTGCGAGTGGCCTTCGAAGAGACTGCAAGGGAACAAGGTAGTCTTTAGATCGATAATACCAATGGGGGCACATATAAATTATATAAAACGGGGACAAGGTAAGGCTGTTCTTTTAATCAATATTAATGGTCTTT
Organism: Levipalatum texanum; assembly: GCA_014805385.1. NCBI lineage: Eukaryota > Metazoa > Nematoda > Chromadorea > Rhabditida > Diplogasteridae > Levipalatum > Levipalatum texanum. Next base: position 18,907 of record JACMIG010001093.1, read on the forward strand.
TTTTAGGATATCGACGTACCCAACATTATGCTGGGCTACACGGACGTCGTGGTGGGCAATTTGGCCATGGCGATTACCAGCCGAAACGACGTGATGCCGCCACGACAGCGCGCCCGTCCTGCATAGTACGACTTCGATCAATAATCAATCGCAAACAGATACGGGATTACGGTATTTAAAACTAGATCGCAAACTAATCCGCACCTGCTCGCTCGCGACGCCTGCATCGTGCGGAGCTCCTTGATCGATCCGTCCGCCTGGCGTGGTCGCTCGGGATCGTACAACTGAAAAGAGGGCATGATCGCAAACTGCCACAAAGAAATCCACCGTACCCTTACGACGCCATCCATCGTGCCCATGGCGAGGTACTTGCCGGCATCGTCCCATCTCAGGGAAGTGATCATGTTCAGGTCGTTGGCCTCGTCTATGGAGATCTGGAATTATTTATTTAATTATTTCTATTGATTGTTGATTAATTAGCGCGTACCATGTGGGTGATATCGCCCGTCTCCGAGTTCCAGAGGTAGACCTCGAAGCCGAGGCCGACAGCCACAATTCCTGAAAAGAGAAAGTTTGAATCAAAGTGAACGGATTACGGTAGGTTCGTTGAGCGACCGATTGCAAACTGAACCCGCGGTATACCTGAGGAGCTCCAATCCAGCACATTCGTATAGTAGTCATCGAGGAAGGAGGGCGCATCAAGCACGCGCTCCGGGGCATTCGGAATGTGTCGGGCAGTCTTACGGACGGAGGAAGTCGGAAGCGCCGAGGCCGAGTAAAGTACCTGACAAGGATTACGGTAGGGACATGACAGCGATCGATCGCAAAATGCAACCGAGGAAGGGGGGCCTAGAAGCACTAATAAACTCTTGCGAGGGCTTCGTGTAATTCGGTGGGAAGACGGGATGTAGTCTTGTGAGAGAGAGGGAAGAGGGGAAAGGGTGGCATGCCAATATCGCCCGGGAACGTGTCCCAGAAAGGCATACATGCGCCTATATGGGAATAAAAACTGAAAGCTCAAGGGGAGCAAAAAATTCAATTTGAGCTTTCTTCATCACAAATCATAAGGAAAGCATCGATCAATTGGCCTTCATAGTGGAATGAAAACGTGGCACTTTCGAGTCGTAAAGCTACAATGGGCGTGTGTCTGACAGGGCGCGTGGGCGCATGGCAAAAGGAAGTGAAGGGAGGAGGGGAGAGGGGCGGGGAGGCCGACTATATTGACAGGCTGACTGGCATAGATTCAGAGTGACAGGGGAGGCGAGGAAGCACCTGGGAGCGTGGAGTGGGCGCGAGAGCAGAGATGGTGACAGGGGAGGGAGGGACTGTTAGCAGGGTGGAGGGATGGCAGAGAGGGCAGACGAGATGACATACACACTACGGCCAATGCACGGGAACGGGGTCAGCAAGGTTACTAAGGGAGGATGGAGGGGGAATGATATATTCACTGCGTGTCCTTACTGTTTGGAAAGGCAATAAATGTATAGGGCACATGACAAGCGAAGCAAACTAAGGAAGGCGTTTGGTTTACTAGAGGTGCAACAAAAATCTCTACGTAGCTGTTCAGAAAAAGAGAAGACTTTGATAGACGAATAAGTATTTCGTGTATACAACAAATAGTAAATACCAATGTGCGGGGAAGATGTGCGGTATAAATGCCAGCTATTCTCAAATCAGCATCGGGAAGAAAGCAATGCGATCATTCCGGCACGTTTATGGCATCGTCGAGCAATCTATTGACAGTGTTTACAACGTGGATCCATCCAGAGCAGAGTAATGATAACAAATATTAGAGAATAATTTAATACTCAATATAAATTCACCGAACCTTGGCCTGGCTGAGGTGGCCGGCGGCCGGGATGGGTGCCATGCTCTTCTTGTAGACGAATATGCGTTCGTCGTTGAAGCCGACCGAAAGGTCAGGGCCGGATTTTGCTAATAATATATATTATTAAGAAGAGATGCTAATAATTCGAACTTCGCATGAGCTGCTTCATCGTCTCTTTTTCTGGATCTTTGGCCGGTGAGTTGGGAGCGGAGTTGGAAGTATTAAAGGTCGAGTCTTCGGTCTGTAATGTTCAAATTATCAAAGATCAATTGTGAGGACAGGGAATGGCGAAGGTGCAGTGATCTACTTCTAATAACGGTACCTGATTGAAGAGGAAGTTGGCGTATTCGACGTTGGTATGAGTGCGATTGGGTATGAAACGATCGCCGACGCACGCTGCCAGCGATGCTGTGCTATTGGTGAAGGTGCGATTGCGTGACGGTGTTAGCTCCCGCTTCACCAGTCCACGGGGCTGAATAAGATAATACTTAAAACAATAATCATCTAGAAACATAATCAAATCGTAGTAACCATATAATGATAGTTGAATGCTTACCTTGGCCCCGAAAAGGACAGACTGGTTGAAGCTCTGGTTGTTGGGAGTCTTACCCCCGAACAACGAAATGTTCCCACGCCGTGATGCCGAGCCGGGCGTTTTGACGATGGAAAGGTCGCCAACCTAACTGGAATCATCAAAAACGTTCACACATTCCAGGCGAAACCTTTCGGGATAGCCGCCCCATCGGCGAACTTGGTGCCGATTTATTCAATACTTGTGACATCGTCTCGGCTTGTCAACTCCTCTGGAATACACACATTACTGTGGGGGTTAGGAAATAGGTGTAAGTGAGCGAATCGCAATAAATTTGCCAATAAAAACAAAGATCGAGAGCAAAAATGGCGAAAATGCAAGACCTCGCATAAAATTTGAACTTCGCGTCGTGGTGTAAACAGCGTAGCACAGCGTACTTTGAGGAAAAGCGGAACACTTTATTCAATCAGCTTAGAATTTTTTCAGTCTCTATGCGGTTTTGGACTATTTTTAACCATTTTATGAAAATATCAGCTAGGCCCATCTAAAATAGGAGCAACTCTTGACTACATGCTTCAGTGGAAATACTAGCGCCGCTAGTTTATGCTGTTTACCGCGTAGTTCCCGTTTCCCGCCTCTTGGCGCGTTGCCAATTAATTTTGAATGTCGTTAATCGGCTATCGTTTTTTCTTCCTTATAAGTCGGGTGCGTGAATTTAACCTATTAACATTTCAGCAGCCGATGCACATCAAGGAGATTATCATAGATGGCTTCAAATCCTACCATTCGCGCCAGGTTTGGCGGGATTCACGACATGGTAAATCATGCCAACTGCAGGTGGTCTCTGACCTCGATCTCAGCTTTAACGCCATCACTGGTCTGAACGGCAGTGGCAAATCGAACATCCTCGATTCGATATGTTTCCTCTTGGGGATCCAAAAACTCGACGCAATCCGCGCGGGTCACATGCACGACCTGATCTATAAGCAGGGACAGGCCGGTATCACCAAGGTGGGGGCAATTCTAAATATTAATATAAGTCGCTTTAAGAAAAAATAATTGAAATATTCGCATTCTTTGCCATTTAAATGGACATTTGCAGGCAACGGTCACTGTAGTCTTCGACAACACCGGACCACGCACATTGTGTTTCCCGGACAAATACAATGCCGACGACGTTGTAACCATTAAACGAGTGGTGAGTGAAATGGCATGGATTATAAGTCAAGCAACTTTTTTGGAGAGTGGCGTTTTCTGGCCCGCTCTCTTTCCGAATAATTTTCTTTTTTATATATATTCATTTACTTCAGGTCGCCATTACGAGCGCAGCAGCCAGCGGTTGCCAATCAACATACTATGTCAACGGAAAGGTCTGCCCCACGCACACGTGAGTTAGAAGTTCAAGCGATTTTATAAAAAGAAAGATTGCCCCTTAATTATATCCCATGAATATTCATTCTATTTTCCAGCGTTGCGGATGCCTTCAAATCCGTCGGCCTCAACGTCAATAACCCCCACTTCCTCATCATGCAGGTGAAGTTTGTAAAAAAAGTTTTTGTCGAATTAAATTAATGAATTTATATTAAATACCTTTTTTCCAGGGACGCATCACGAAAGTGCTGAACATGAAGCCGCCCGAAGTGAGTTCATGATGAATTTTGTACTTTCAAAGACTCCTAATGCTCAGCTTTTCACTATTGGGCTGTGAGTACTCGTAACGACAAATAAATAGGGGGCCTTGGGATAAATTGTTGTAAAGTCGCGCACAGAACGCGCGATTTAGCCCGCGACCGTGGCCCCGCCTCCGATCTAAACTACGGTCGCGGGCCAAATCGCGCGTT
>JACMIG010001094.1:0-23088 GCA_014805385.1 Levipalatum texanum
TGGAGTGGGAATCCCTTTGCATCCCACTCCATAAAGGCAGGGGGTTTCCCGGGATGTTGAAATGACCTTTACGCTGTCCCGGGGATTTCCCAGCCTTTATGGAGTGGAAATACCTTTGTAGGTTCACCTAGGACATGAATCCCAAAAACGCCCTTTTTTCCAAAATCGCCGATATATTTAGATTTAGCCCTCTTATATCGTTGTCTATTTTCTCTCCACTGTCGTTAGCCTAAATAATATAATCCATTTCTCATCTCCGGTATGCGTATGGTTCTTGCCGTCTAGTGGGCCACTGCACCCGCTCGTATTTCGTTGTTTTCAAACAAAACAGCAAGACCGTGTCTGAACTGTAGGAGAAATACGTTGAGTGCTCCAGTGAATCGATGGCCTCAGAGGCGTCCTTCATCCCAGTGAGTCGCGCAGCCCCCATTAGGAAGTGTAGATCTGTGCAGAAATTGGTGGCGAGTGGGTGCACATAGCTAGGGAGTACTGGAAAAGAAGAGAGGGTTGGACATCGTGAAGGGTCCGAGCTACTATTGAGATGGTTCTTCTGTGCGGGGACACCAGACATTGCACAATCTTCTTACATTGGCTTGTCTAGCGCTCTTCTCTTTCCAGTAGTTCAGTTTATTCTTATCCATGTTCCATCAAGCAACCGCTCTCGTTGGACTTGCCGTGTTCATCGCAGCTGCTCAGGTATAGAGCTGTTTATCTCTAATGGGAAGAAACTCCTTCAGGCTATTCATTTCTAATATGAAGAACTATTCATTTGTAAGACAGTGCTGTTCATATCTAATACGAAGAAACTCCTTCAGGCTGCTAACGAGACACGATGCGCGATCTTCGACGACAGACAAGGACATGTTTCCGAGGTTTCCTTCTATTATGAGGGACGCATCGGATACGATGACTGCCGGCGATACGACCAAGTAAGACAACCTTATACAACCTATACAAGGTATACATATTCAACCTATATAACCGATACAAACCGAAAACCTATACAACTTATGACAGATCTGTAATGAAAGAGTAGTAAGAACTTTCGTTGTGGAAATCCAAACAAGACACATGCAAAGATGCATCCAGGCGCAGGCCAAGGTGCATTTAGCCTCAATCACCTCAATCTTCCTTCTAGTAGGCTTCTAATCCGTCATTCAAGAACAAAATGCACATTGGCCTGCGCCTGGGATTTCCATAATTACAGTAATCAGAGAGATTGCTCATACTCCTTCTTTAAGGGTGATTTGGCAATCAAACTGTGGAGGAGCTGCTTCGTCAACGGGACGAAGCTCTACGATGGTATGGAAGGATTCGATACATGCAGCGGCCGCAACGTCGTTCGCTTCGTATTTGGAATCATCCTTGTCAGTTTGTGAACTTTATCAATATTGATTTCTATTATTGGTTCGTTCGTAACCATATCCATTGTCTCCAAAAATTATCTAGAGTTCAAAACTTATTTTGAAGAGTTTGGTACTTCGGCAATACAGACGAATAATAATTTTAGCTCATCTTACTCGTCGCCTTCATAATCTGGGCAATTCGACGGGCACTGGTATGTCATATCATTTGGATACAGTAAACATGGAGCAACAGGACTTCAGTATCAGATCTTCCGATCTCTCGTAAACCGATTTCTCCGCAGATCGAAAAGGCAACTCCGCCGTCAGTCAGATATGAGTATCCCAGCGGAAGACCGATCACATCTACGATTCCATCCACCATTCAATCTGCGTAGATTATCAGGCGAAACCCTTTCCGCACAATACGCTCAACTACTATATTGATCACTTGTTTTGACTTTACGTCACTGTCTCATGACATTTCCCGCATTGATTTTCGCTTGTTAGAAATGAAATAAACTGTTTCTTTCTTATTCTTAGAAGATCCTTAGCGATTCCAAATATTGATAAGGTTTCAAATAGTGAATGTGGTCTTCGTTCAGTACTATAGGTGTAATTCTTCAATGAAATGTCATTAGAACGTCGAGAATATAAGCCTATTTCAGAATTTATCTGGGGGATTTCCTACAGCAATAATAGCCTCGTAATCATTGTGTATAGCACGCGCGAAAAAAATCAGCTAAATTATACAGATAAACAGCATGTGTATACGACGGGTAACCCGCATTATTAACGTACAGCTCGGACAGTAAGCATCGATAAAGCCAGAACAAAATCGATATATCGGTAAATCGATAAATCGATTATTCGATAATTTTGAAGCAGTGCATACGAAAAGTGAAAGACGTGAAAAGGATTATGCTGCGAAATAGAGGGATATATTTGTATCATCTTTGAATGGTTCGGCGGGAATTCAATCATGGAAATATGCCACGAGCGAGTAAGCAAATTTACCCCTAAAACTACTAATTTTGAAAGGTGTTTTGGGAGTTTCAAGCTAATTCAAGGCATAAATCTTACAAAATATAGATATCCGACAGGTACATATTTACAGCGCTTTGACAAATGTAAGTGATAGAAATTTCAAAAAAGACCCGGGAGTCGGATGTTGTACTTCAAGTTGTCGGAAGGCTGAATCCGTTTGTGATTATAGGTGGTCGGTCCTACATAAACGGAGTACCGATTTCCAAGTCAATCGATCGACGAGACTATCGATTGACGAGACTCATGATGCTTTGCAATAGGTGCTCGAGGTGCGGGAGGAGCTTGTCCTCGAGGGAGGGCGACGAGGAGGGGGAGGGGGTGGAGGAAGAGGCAGACGAACAAGCACTTCGCATCTGTCGAGAAAGCGCCTCGAGCGACGAGAGCATCTCACTAAAAATATGAAATCAATAATCGATAATTATATTCAATCGATAATCGATAATTTTAACTAATCAATTATTTTTAATTGATTTTTATTGATTATTTTTATTGATTCTTGGAAAAAACTAACCGGAATCGGAACTTGCTGTGCGGCGAGATCTGCTCCGCATAAATGCCACACATCGAGTGGAATTGTTGCACCAGATCGGTTAGCCTGCAATAAGGAGAGGTACCGTAACCTCATCTTTGGTCACCGTAACCCAACATTCAAAAGTACGCCTCTTTACAGTAACCTTCTATTCCCTCCGTAATCCTCTTTGCTCTACCACAAAACTCTCTGATCAAGCAATCACGTTGACACTGGGCTACAGTAATCTTCTAGAAGCTACAGTACCCTTCCCTTTCCTCACGGGACCCGGGCTACCGTACCTCACAAGAAGCGACACTCTCGACGTCGACGGGTCGGCAGACGCCGAAGCAGGCGGCCTCGTCCCGTGCAGCGACCGCACGCACGCCTCCACGCGTCGCGACAGCTCTGCTAGCGAGTCCTGGAAGGGCTGGAAGGTTTGAATCTTGGCACCGTGCCAAGTACCTTGCTAACGACGCTGACGTCCACGGGCGGAACGGCGTCGTGAGTCCTCGACGCTCCGAGTGGAGGTGGGACGGAGGTGGAGGGAGACATGAGCGGGCCCTTGCCAGTAGCATCCAGCATCGAGTACCTGAGCAATCAATCGATAATTATTGATTTAAATATTAAGATTTTCAAAGAGGTATATTTAGTAAACGTCGTCGTTTACTGCACCATTAATATCTATATCCCGGATTCTCACCGTTTCACAGCCGTCGGTGGTGGACCGGAGGTCGGAGCTCCTCCAGAAATTCCACCAAGGATGGAGGTCCGCGGGGCGGGATCTACAAGGGTACCGTAGCTTTGAGCAATAATAATTTTATACTACAGTAGGTTTGAGCAATCAAGTTTCTAGAGTACAGTAGCTTTGAGCAATCTAGTATGTAGAGTATGGTGGCTTTGAGCAATCAAGTTTCTAGAGTAGGGTTGCTTTGAGCAGTCATGATTGCAGAGTACGGTAGGTTTGAACAACTCACTCTTGACTTGCATCTGTTCGAAGCGACTGGCGATATCCCTCAGAGACGAGGCTCGCGTCATTCCACCGCTGTGCTCATCTGCACGGGACCCAGGTCATTTTGGCGCCAATATTCAAAACTTGGCAAGAAGCCAAGATTCGAATCTCCCGCTCACCAGTTATGCTTTGTGCGCGCTCGACGCCGGAGTGGGGATGGACGATGCGGACGGAGGCAGAGGCAGTGGCGGTGGTGGAGGATGGATCTCGCGGCTGTAGAGAATATGCGTGTTTATTTTATTTTCTTATTTCAAATATGTCATTTCGTAAAAAAAATTGCATCGCTAAAAATCTGATTGGTAATGGCAGAAAACTGTTTTACATTTTCGCAAACTCTTTAGGATAATTAGGTATAGTATTCGAGTATCTATAATCTTATGATAACTCACATTGCTTCTCTGGAGCGTGGCGAATGGGCGCGGGCCGCTGACGGGATCGGCGCGCTCCACTCTGAAAACGATCGAAATTATATCATAATCGAACTAACTATTTATACTGTGTCAAAACGCTCTTTATTCTCTCTGGAGTTTCAAAGAGTGGAAGCTCTCAAAGCTTCAGCAAATCATTGGCCATGTGTCATTGCGAAATTTTGGTGAAGATTTGATTTCGAAACGTGTCTGTTCCTTTGTTAGCAACGGTATCCATTTGGCCAGTGAAAATGTTGTCAACTAATGGGTTTTTCCTTTGAACCCCAGAGACCATAAAATACCTTTCGAACAAAGAAAATGGTTGTATAAAAGTCGGGAATTCTGGCATGGAAGCAGGAAAATCAAAATAATACGACTTTCTTTCCTCTTTCTCTTCTCCCTACTCTTCGGATCTGCCTACGCGTCTGTGTATCAAAACACTCCGAGTGGAAGGAACGAACATCGTCTGACCCGTAAGATTCCGAATATTACTTAAAAACATCCTGATCTTGAGATTAGATAATTTAGTTGAAGATTGATCAAAACTTGAAAATAGTTCAACGATTTTTGCAGCTGAAATTCAATGGCCGAAGGAGTAGTCACCATTGAAGTCGAGTTCGAGTGATACAATAAACTGTTGTCTATTTTCCGATGCTAGTCGTTTGGCGCGAATCTACCTCGTTTTGAAATCTCGTTTTTGCAATGATTTTTCCCATCTTCCAACGATGTGTCCAAAATACCCACCTCTTCATATTGATCGTCGGTCCCGAGGAGGTCGTGGACGAGTCCTCGTCACTGGTCGTGCAGCCTCTTCCATCTCCTCCTCCTCCCTCGATCACTCCTCCCTGCACGGAGATCGGGCGGTGGTGCTGTAGGGGGGCCACCTGGAAAGAAGAGAAGATATTGGGATTGGTGTAGGAAACGTCGGCATGGTGCGAGATAGGACGACGTTTACTACACGACGAACATGTCTTTTTGCGCTAGTGATCTGGTTCGTTCTTCTTCTCTCTTTCACTATTCCGCCTCCTCCTCTCCCCTCCCCTAATTCTCCTTCTCTTCCCCCGTCTTCCCATCCTCATTCTCCTCCTCCCCTTCTCTTCTACGTCCTTCTTCCTTCCACTCCTCTTCCTCCGCCTCCTCCTCTTCTCCTCCTCCCCACCTTCCCTCCTATTCGTCCTGCTCCACTCCTTTTCCTTCTTCTACCCCCACCTTCTCCTCTTCTTCCCTCCTCTCCCTTCTCCTCCTCCTCGTCTTCTTCCCCCTCCTCTCTCCTCCTTCTCCTCCTCTCTCTCTTCTCCTCCCATCCTCTCTAAATAATCACCTTATGCGTAACGAGCTGTCGTATCCTCGCCGTCTCCATCGGCGGTTCTTCATTGGGAGCAGAAGTCATCGGCAGCGCGGGTCGCGAGTGCGGCTCCACGTGTCTGAAGAGAGGGTTCACTTGTATCATGGAATAAACAGTACGGCTAATCGCTGTGATAAACGCAGTAAGTTTCGACTTCAAATATTGTGACCGCAATTCTCTGGGGAAAGTTGAAGTCCAGTAATCAGATCAATCGATAATCATCATACTCCAAAATATCGATCAATCGATAAAAATATTGTCTAACCTCAGCGATCGTATGTGTGCCTGGAGCTCGCCCTCATCCTGGCCCTTGTCCTGAACTCCTACTCCTCCTTGATGAGGGGGCGTCGGTTTCCTCCTAACGATAGGAGGCACAAAGGGACTTGAATCCTCATCCGGGTCCTGAAGGGAATGTTGGAAGGGTGCCAAGATTTGAATATTGAAGTGGCGGGAAACTTGTAAACTCACTTTCTCGCGTGGTACGGTGCGCCGGATAGCGACGCGCGGACTGCCCTCGCTGCCTCTGAAAAGTTAAAGTATAAAATATGACTGGGTTACGGTATCTAAAGGGGGTTTACTGTAGATCAAGACAAGCCCCAAGGGAGACACGGTAACATAAGGATGGATACTGTAGACGACAGGATTACGGTATCTCAAAAACATACCTTAGGCTCTCGCGAGGTGATCCCCGTTCCAGTGACGATTTCGACACCGTGGAAATGGTTGACCCTTCAGGGGACTCGGACTGTGTCTTCTTGAGCTTCGAGCGGGCCTGAATAAATTTATTGTTATTGATTTTATGATTTATCGATTTATTGATTTAATAAAAGGGATAAAATTACTTGAAGTATCAGCGCCGAGTCGAACGGCGTGCCCTTGAGCGAGCCGGAGTCTCTGTAATATTGGGGATTCATCTTCTCTCCCACTTCCCTCTTCATCCCCCTCTCGTCTTCTCTACTAAACTCCTATCCTACTCCTACTCAGCCGTCCCTCTCTTCTTCTCTTCCCATTTCTTCACTCTTCGGATGCTCCGTTCCGCCTCTCTTTTCTCTCTTCCACCTCAGCTCCTTCACCTCTCCCTTCCCTTCCTTCTCTCCTCCCCATCCTCCCTCTCCCCCAACTCACCGACTATTCTTGCTGCCATCGAGGGAGTCATCCGAAACGGTACGCGAAAGACCGGAAGACGAAGCCACCTCTGCGTCCGCTAAATCGCCATCTGTAATTTATCAGATTTTAAAAGCGCGCCAAATCAAATTCAAATAATGGCGGGAAAATTCAAACCTCCTCCCGGTTGGCATCCCTCGAGGAAGGCGTCGATGCGAGCTCCTTTGGGCATCGTTCCTCCGCCTCCGCCAGAGCGTAGAGCCCTCTCGGCCAAGGGAGATGATGAGGTCGAAGGGAGGGAATCATCTGGAATTATCGATTAATGAAAAATCGATAATTAATCGATCTCAAAATAATCGATAATCGATATCTTACCATCCCTTCCTCCTCCCCTTCCCTTGAGCAGGCGCGGCTTGGCGGATGCAGAGGGTGGAGTCGGGAGCGGGAGATGCCTGAAGGAAGTTCGTTGAATTGCCGGGGGCCCGAGAGCTGTGGTTCGGAATTAGACATCGTGGAAATTAGAAATTAATTGGTTCTCGAAAATATTTGCCCAAGGAGCTTGAAAGCAATTCATATCGAGTGGGAGGTGGAGGAAGGGAGGAATAGGAAGTATTGTCGGCGGAATAGACGTTCCGGACAATACGCTCATCGCCCGACGATCTCTCTTCACTGTTGTCTCGTTTCTCTAACCGCCAGACAACGTGAGAACAGTGGAGAGAGAGCGTAGTGCGATGAGCATATTGTCAAGAACGTTCATTCCGCCGACAATAGAAAAGGTGAGGAAGAAAAAGGGGAAGGGTTACCTCGGTGGTTCCGGCCGTGGAGGAGCCATCTTCATCTCGCCTCCTCCTCCTCCATTTCCAGGAGGCGGACTGGGGTCGGCCGATTCCCTGGCAGATGCCGATCTTCCCAGCCGCCCCGAAGAAGAAGATGGAAGCCCGCCCTCGACGATGATCGACGTCCGAATGGGAGGAGTCGGAGGGACGGAGGAGGACGACGTCGAAGAGGAAGCTTGAGGGTCGAGCGATCTGGAATTGGACGAAATTTAAGGAATTTTCGCGAAATTTTCACCGAAAGTCATAATTTTCTCTGTGTAAAGTAGCATTGAAAAATGTTGAATACATCTTGAAATTAACATCGTAAAATTCTACGAATTTTTACTGGCTAAAAGATATTTTAAAACAAAAAAATCGATTTCCCCTCCCACCTCCTGTCTCGATGATGGCTCCTTGGAGACGCGGAAGCCGTCGATCCCACCACGGCTTCGCTTCGTCGACTGCTGCCGCGGTGCGAGCGGGAGACCTGAGGAAGAAGAACCGTTGAGGGGCTAGTCGAGGGAATAATGTTCTGTTAATGAGTGCGGAGTTGTCACTGGACCCTACTCATAGGCGATTCTGTAATTTTTCGTGAAGCTTTTTCTCCACCTATTCTTCTTTTCCTCTTCGGATTATACGCCGCTTTCATATTCAATCTGCCAGTTTGGTCAAAATTCAAAGCGATATGGTTCTCGACAATAAAACGTTTTTCCTGTTCCGTCTCTACCAGAGAAGGGTGAGTGTATCTACCTGAATCTGCCGGTCAACCTCGTCGTCGATGGCGGAGTTGTTGAGGACGGCCTCGAGGCGCGTCGCCAGTTCACGGAATCGAGGACGATCAGAGGGCGACCAGTTCCAACTGCAGTTTTAGGCGTATTTTGACTATTTTTGTTTACAAATCTATTCAAAAAAATTTTAAAATGTGAAAATTCATCAGAAACAAGCGAATTTTTTAAAATTATATTTATGCTAATATTTTATGACTTTACATATATTATTGCCTAAATTTCGGGAAAATATCGCAAAATTCACCACTGCAGCATGAGCATGTATACGTTCGACGGGCAGCCGGGCGGTTGGTCCATTCGGAAGCCCTTCTCGAGGAGGGAGTAGACTGAAAATTAATTATCTTTTCAACCAGACCAGTTTGCGATTCCCATGATTTACAGTATCCCAGATTTTCCTCTCGAGACCTACCATTGCTCAACTCGACTCCCGGGTACGGTGCCATGCCGCACGTCGCAATCTCCCACAGCAGCACGCCAAAGGCCCAGACCTGCAAGGAGATCCGAGAGTAGATAGATGATCAAACTAGAGAAACTAAAGATCAAATTAGAGGAATCAAAGATCAAACTATAAAGATCAAAGGTCAAACTACAAAGGTCAAACTACAAGAACTCACATCGCTCTTGGTGGAGAACGTGTTGTAAGCGAGTCCCTCGGGAGCCGTCCATTTTATGGGGAACTTGGCACCCTGAAAAGATAAAATATTATTATTATCGATTTTATGGAGGTGTAGTTAACGTCGTCGTATAGTAATTACGGTAATCTAAAGTGAGCTCCAGCCGACGACATTTCCAAAACAACACCTTATCTATCAAATACAAACCTGATGAGCCGTGTACGTGTCCTCGCGCATGAAGCGAGCCAGTCCGAAGTCGGCGACTTTGACACAGTTCTGCTCGCCGACAAGGCAGTTTCGAGCCGCGAGGTCGCTGAAAAAGGCGGGAATATATATTTAAATTTAAATAAATTTGAATTTCAAAAAGGGCGGGAAACTCACCGGTGGATGAAGTTGCGCCCCTCGAGGTAGGCCATGCCGGCGGCGACTTGTGTTGCCATGTGGATGAGGGTGGAGGGAGCGAGTCGCGATCGATCCGACTTCCGGAGATAGTCGAGGAGGTTGCCAGAGCACATGTATCTGAAATATCAAAATTTAATCGTACACATTTGTGTCACGGCCGCAGGCCAAGTTATACACAATTGTGTCGTTTCCCTTATGATCAAGAATTGGGGAGAATTCAAAGGTTCTTTTCAAAACTGTCTTCCTGGAGGCGTCGTCGACAAATATGCTGAGCGTACTTTCTCTGGCGTGATAATATTTACCTTATTGCCTTCGAAAATTTGTATAGTAAACGTCGCCGTACTACGGTAGCTCTTCATGATTCCCCCTACGCCGACGTTTACAACACCGCTCACTCCGTAATAATGTAGAAGGGCGCCTCGCGCGTGCACACTCCCAGCAGCTGGACGAGGTTCTTGTGGTGGAGCTCCTTCATGATGGCGGCCTCCGCCAGGAAGTCCGGCAGGGCCATTGCGTCCTCCTGGGAATTGAACATTATAATATTAATAAAGTTGTAACTAATTTCGCAAAAATTGTTTTTATATTTTGCCACATACCTTCAGGGTCTTCACAGCGACCGTCCGTTCCAGCCGCGTCCAGAAGCCCTCATACACGTCTCCGTACTGACCTCCGCCTGTAGAAAATAAAAATTAGTAGCTGGTCATCAACCATTATGACGTCATCAATCGTGACGTCATTATAAGACACCATCGCTTCAGGAAACAGAAGTTTCATATTGGCGAGTGGAAAATCAGTAAAAGATCGACACTCCGCTTTTCCCTCCCCTCCTCCTCTCCTCTTCTTCCCCCTCGCACTAACCGAGCTTATTCCTCATCACGATCTCCGTCCTGTCGACTTCCCAGTCGTCGGCGGCCGTTGGAGAAAGAGAGAAGACCTGCTGCATCCGATGCTTCTTCGGAGCGGGGTAGAGGAGGTTGCCTGAATTTCAGAAAATAAATTTCCCTGAATTTTTAAGTCATTTGTCGGGAACCTACACTAACAATAAAAAATCAGATAGTCAGCGAGGAAATGATTTATTGTCGGCTATTGTCTGTCTCTCTCCACTGTTTTCTCGTTGTCTGGCGGTTAGAGAAACGAGAGAACAGTGGAGAGAGATCGGGCGATGAGCGTACAGTCCGGAACGTTCATTCCGCCGACAATATGTGAGATCATAGGCCCATGGATTTCTGCTTGTTGGTTCTCGACAATATCGATTTCCAAAATCAAAAAATTCCTATGACTCACAGATGAGCCCATCGCTACGTGCCGAATGGTGGTGGACGAGCTCGCCGAGTGCCGAGAACTTGGCGTCGGTCGTGATGAACATCTGAAGATAATATTGAAGTCTCGTAGTAATTTTCGGGGTAATTTTCGTAATAATTCTTATAGTAATTCTCGCGGTAATGTTCGTAATAATTCTCGTAGTACATAATTCTCGTAATAATTTTCCTAATAACTCTTGTGATAATTCTTGTAATAAATTTGGTGGTAATTTCTCACCTTTCCATTCTCGTCAATGTTTATACGGTAGTGGTAGACGCGGCCGTCGTGTCGAACCTGGAATACTTATCATGCGTGATATTCATCTATGACCCATAAGTGGGCGGAGCCGAAAGTGGGCGGAGCTTGCGGCTAAACATAGGAAATGCTCACCGAAATGCTGTGCTGTCCCCGACTGCTCTCGCTCTCGCGCACGAGGAAGGATCCATTGATGCCCGATCCGAGGAGGTACTCCGCCTCCGACCGAGTGATGGGTCCGTGGTACCTGGAGATATTTATTTTATTTATTTATGTTTCTACCGAGTCCGATATCAACACTTGCGCCTTTCAAAGTCATAAATCGCCTCAATAATTATACAGATCCCGTAGGAAAATACCATGGATAAAATCCACCGTGTTTTCACTAGAGAATTAAATAAAGTTCCGAATCTGTAGTAGTATTCACGTTCGCTAAACAGCACAAGTCTTGAAAATCAGAAAACTATGTAATTACTTACCAGCTGTGCTTATCCGGGCTGTTGACGGGGGCGATGTAGGATGAGGGCACCCAGCCGATCTGACCGAGCCGTCGGCTACCCTCGCGCCTGTAGGGATTACGGTATTTAGTGTGGTGTGGGAAATGTCGTCGTATCGAAGTGTGGTGGTGGAAACGTCGTCGTCCACTACACCACGCTAACAATAATCACGTTCCTACTGTTACTTTTAGATGGTGCAGGAAACATCGTCATGCAGAAAACCGTACGACGACATTTACTATACCACGAAATCGGCAGAAAAGGTAAGTCTCACCTCGCCAGAACGAGCGTGGCCTCGCACCATTCGCCGGCCTTGTTGTAGGATAGGACGCGGACCTGGAATAAGAGGAATCATTTCATAGTCAGGGGAACATCCGATGAAGAGGATGTATTCAAATTCTTTTTCTATTTTTTATTTACAAATTATTTACAAATTATCAAATTCTTTTACTTCTCTATCCAGATCATACTCTCCTCTATTCATTTGGTTCTCGACAATTTTCTTCTACCCCTCCCTCTCTCGACTTTGATCACTTCCCATCTTTCATGCCCCCTCTCCTCATCTCGTGCAGCCTTTATTGCAGGGTTTACGTCCAGAAGCTCATCATAACCTCCCGAACCCATGACAATTCGCAAACTTCGTCAACATCGTTAAAACATCCACGTGGCTAGAAAATGAGCTCTGATTCTTTACAAAGCATAATATGCGCCTCTCATTTCACACCATAACTCTGTTCTCTAATTGCCTAGCACCTTATATATGAGAAAAATATATCCATAAATACGCTGATCGCCAAATGGATCGCATCGAGTTGCTCGATATGAGCCTGGTATGCGGCGAAATTAGCCAAAGAGAGATAAGCATATTTTCACTATAGTTTTTTCGCCAAAAGAAATTAAATACCCACCTGGTCCCCCTTCCTCAGGCTCAGCTGTTCCTCGCCGACGCCGTGGAAGTCGTAGAGGGCGACGAAGAGAGGAGCTCCGGTCGTTGAGTCTTCTCCTCCTCCCTTGCCCACCATCGAGGGCGCGCAGGAAGCAGCAGCCGCAGCGACGAGATCCTCTCTGAAAAGGGGGAAATATAAATATTCACTCAAGGTCCCGGGTCTTTAGACATTTGGACACTGGCGAAACTTGGATAGGAATGAGACGCTCCATAGACTCGGTAATGGGGAGTATCACATGCGCTTTATAGTTTGCCTATTACCAGTAGTAGTAAGTGGTAAGATGCACTGGGAGAAAACTATGGAGTAGTGAACTCGATGATAAAAAAGCCTGGCCGATAATATGAGCGACGTCAAAAAATATAAGAAAAACACTGGAGTACACCCTCTCCCCTTGGGGGCTCCCAGGAGTATCACCGACGCATCGCTTTCCCAGAGAAGGACAAAAAATACCCCCCCCCCCTCGCGATGATAGATTGTTGTGGTCCGAAGAAGCGTTAGCAGACACAACGTTGGAGGGCGGTGGGAATCCTCGTCAACCCATCCCCCTCCTCCCCTCCTCCACCTCCTCATCCTCCTCCTCCTCCTCCCCCTCCAACCCCCAATCGTCTCCTCTTCCCGCAACCATCAGTATAGGACAAATAGGCGGCGCCTCCGCTGGTTCTCAGCAAAGGACGTAAGAAAGACGAGGTGACAAGAGGTCGAAATGAAGAGCCAGGGAAGGAAAAAGGAAGACTTGGGAGGGGTCCAGAGCGTCTGTTAGAAAACAAGCAGAAAATACAGAATTTTTAGAGACTCGTTGGAGAAGTAAGCCGAAGTTAGCAATAAAATAAATGTTGAACGCGAATTGAAGTGGTGAAATCGGATAGGAAACTGTTATAAATCACCATTAATTACCAAACCGCAAAGTGCTTCGCCTACCGCTCGCATTCTCCGCTTAAACGGTCCGACTAAAGTGCGGGTCATTTCGCGCGCCTACTTCTCTAGTAAGAAGTAGAGCCGAGGAAATTAAGGGGGAAGAGGGAAGAGAGAAGGAGGAGGAAGGGGGAGGAGGACGAAATATAGGAGGCGAAATGCGACCAGTTATGAATGGGAGAGAGGGCCTTCTTCCAGGAGATGAGAATGTCGGCGGGAATGACCCTTGTCTAAGAGCCTCGGAAGCGGGGCTGATATTGTCCAGGGAAAGACCGATGGGGGATTTAGATATTAGCCTCTTGAAAACGAGTGGGGTTACGAACTACAGATCACTAGCCGGCCACATAATCATCCAGGGAAGACTGAACAGCGCAATCGGAATTAAAATGCATTATAGATGCGTTTCAAACTGCCATAATATCCGTATCCTCCCCCTCGATAAGCCAACCCGGCGCGTTTGTATCGCAGCCCAATGTTGCTCCCAATGATCCTCGCCACTCCCTTCGAGTGGCCACCGCCCGTGTAAGGAGAAGCCAAGAGGATCAGAGGGGGAGATCCGGAGTCCCCCCCCACCAAAGAAAGGGTTGAGGGTCGCCCCTTTCACACGAACGACGAATGCTCAATTTGAATCCCGGAGAAGAATGAGCGCAAAGATGATCAATGAGTAGAAACGCATCCTGTTTTTTTCTTTTCGATAGCCTTAGACCCTCTGAATAATTCCCGACACCATGACACGCTACGATTCCGCTTTAAAAATCATGGACTTATTGGAACCCTTAGCTATTGTTTATCGACAGTGATCAGGCAACTAAGCAAAGAAAACAAAAATCAAGGAAAAGACTGGGCTAAGCAGTGACATTTCTTATGGCTGATGGCTATAGCCCTGTCTCTAGCGACACGCTAAATTGCAGAGAATCGACATTGAAGCATGGCAATTTATAACGAGGAAAGCGATATATCTCAATCCATCCTCTTGGAACTCCAGGCATCCGAAACTCTCTTCTCCAAGGGACTGAACATCAATCTAACACCTAGGCTAAGGTGCCAACTGCCGGGTAGCACAAAACCCTGTGATGGGTGGCCGAGGAGGAGAGGATGAGGGGGAAGAGGAGGAGGAGGAGGAGAGGAGAAGGAAGAGGATGAGGGGAGAGGAGGAGGGGGAGAGAAGGAGAGGGAGGAGGAGGTGGATAGATGATGCAAAAACATGCAGGCCCCCAAACCCTTTTTGAGAACTCGGAACAAAAAGAAGAAGGAAGATTTGCTCGAGTGGCAGGGGAGAGCCTACGTTCGTATTCTTGCATGTATTCAGAAGTTCTGGAGAGAAAGAGGACCCCTGGGTTGTGTAATTTCAGCGCTGTCTAATTGTAACGCCATATCGATGTCTTGATATGACTTCCATTAGGTATTATTTGGTGACAACGCGAAAAATGCATCGGAAATACTTTCGTAGTCTTCTCGTGCATTCAGAAAAGAAAGGAGGTGTAGCCAGGGGGAAAGGATCCGCCTCTGCTTCTTTCAGAGAAGATGACTCAGGAATTCAGCGACCATCAAGACGAAAAGTAGACGGGGCTAGGCTAATGTTGTGGAATGAGCCATTTTGATCAGAGAATGACTAATAGATGGCCCGTGTATCAATCTCTTTTTGACAGTGCTAATTTGACTCCCCGGATATGGCTCTTATGTTATTTTCCTAACAACAAAGCGCTTGATATTACCCGTGCAAGTGATTTCCCTACTGTCTCGGACCAACCAGACGACGAGAGAAGCCTCGTTTTCTAAAGAGCGTGAACAATTGGACAGTAACGCTATATTAGAAGGGCTGGGAACTGCCTAAAGAGAGAGACATCCGACCATCGGCTGCGCAATACACCCCCCCCCCTTTACTCTAGCGGCGCATTGGATCAAGCTCAGGAATTCATGGGGGTAGATAGCCAAGCCAACCTCCCTCTCCTCCTCCTCCTGTCAAACCAGTTGCCCCTCCATCAGCCATTCCTGCACAGCCATAAGCCACACCAGTGGTTCTCAGGCGGGAAAGCACCAAGATTCCGTGGGTATCCATTATATCCATTAGGATACCGGACACTTTTAGGGCCATTCTATAACAAGCTAGACATAGGAAAAAATGTTGAGAGAAATTCATTGAGATAAAACGGTGTCATAAAGCCTGATGCGCAGCGTAATTCCAATAGGGCATGCCATCTCACAATCAGAAATAGAGGGGTTACGAGCTGAAGTATAATTCATTTTCGAATCATAAGAACGAATCATAAGAATCATAAGAATGCTATACCGCATTATTCCCAGAGAAACATGCGTATTCTTCGCTTCCTTCTTTCCCCCGACAATATTGGGAAATGGGCGAGCGCCATTCCCAAAGAGTCGCCGCGCATTACGAAAGGCGCTGTTTCGCCACAACACTGACAATGAGATTCGTTGAGGAAAGGAAGGGAAGAGGGAGGAAGAAACAGGAGGATGAGAAGAAGGCTACTGGTCGAAACATTCACGAACTTCAGGAAGCCGGGTTGTCAAAAGGTCGCTCGCTCGCAACTCGAGCTACTCTGGTACGGGATGAACAGCGAAGGAAGAGTGAGGGAGGGAGAAGAAGAAAAGAAGGGAGAGAGAGGTGAAGAGGAAGAGAGGGAGGGAGAGGAAGAGAAGAAGAGGAAGAGAGAGAAGAGAGGAACGGGAGAGAAGAGAAGGAGAAGAGGGTAGAAGAGGGGGAACACGGAGAGGAAGAGGAGGAGAGGGAACGAGGAAGAATTATAACGTCTCGTCTCTCGTGCTCACGAGAAGCCACTGACAAGACAACAGATGGGGGTCGAATCGGAACAGGGGGTGTCATGTCAAAGGAGATGTTGTCAGGAGCCATATTGATGTCAGGACTTCTGACAGATATCTACACGATTAGCTGCATCGAGTTCGATAGATCCCTAGACAAAGCCCAAAGAGGACACGGAATTCTTGCTCTCGGAGCGGGAAAATAACCATAGTCAGGACCTCTAAAGAGCCTGGACTTATAGCAGCTATCAACATGATCAAACGCGAAACTGCAGCGTTCGCCACGGGAAATGAGCTAGTTGTTGAGAAACCTAACGGAGCCCAGATTTCTAGCAACTAGCGAACCAAAAGGCCACCATTTCGCAAGTGCGTTGAACGTGGTCGTTAGCCAATGAGCCAGAGGCGCCAGCTATAAATTCCATATGAACCTTGAGAGAAGGCGGAATTGTTGCGAATGTAAGCCCGAGAAAAGAGCTACTTCCTGGAACCCAGAAGGAGCGAATTTCGACAACGTAAGGGAATTCGCAGCCTTCCATAATCGGAAGCCAGGCGATAGGAGGGCGATAATTCATGGTAAACTCCGCTAGATCAACTGGGGCGTTGGAGTGGCGAGCGAGGAAAACAATCTACTCAATCTATTCTACTCCCTCTCCTCCCCCAATGTTTCGCGAGCTGCGATCTGCCGTCATCTTGATGGATGAAGGGAATTTACACATGTCTATTCCTCTATTTATAGCCGAGGCGTTCGGTAAATGCAGCAAGTCCGGGAAGCGCCCAAAAAATTAGAAAGAATGATGTGATGTAAGGAAAGATAATTGGGTTCTCGACAATATAAGAGGTCTTCGAAAATAAACTAAAAAGGTATATGTCGCACACACTTGTATGGAGTCCGCTGAATAGAATTTTTAACTATTCCATCATTCCCAGCTTAATTGCGCGTTCTGTGCGCGACATATACCTTTTTTTGCATTCTGTGCACGACGATATCGCGAATCATTACGCTAACCTCCACAAGAGAGGCTCAACAACTCACTTGCTACTCCACGTTGCGTCACGAGCGTGCAGCGCCCGAAAGGTGTCGACGGACGATGGACGGCGCTCCATCGAGGATAACCTGGAAATATGTTTATGAATATCTAATTATAAATATTGATTAAATATTTCATTTTCCTATCAATTTTCCGTGATATTTCACTGAAAATCATCGAAAAAAATGCGGTATTCGAATAGCTTTGTAGCATTTTTAACGGGATGTCCGATGCAATAGCGTATTATTTTAGTGGCGATTTAGGAATGAATATATTTTTTAATTAAAAAATACCGTGAAGATGCAGAGGACGGCAGCGCCCGGGCCGAGCCCCAGATCACCTCATCCGGTTGGCCTGAAAAGGAATATATTTATTCAATTAAATAAAAAAACAAAATCAGTCCCACCAATTACTATCAAATCACATAAAAAGTAGCGCGGTGTAGCAAACATCGTCCTAGTGCAATCCACAGTGATTCAGGTAGGGCGACGATTACTACACACAATTCCCTCGCAGCAGCTTTCTGGCTCGCTACAGTGTGATTCATGTGTGAGTAGCGCTAGCCTTGGAAGCAGGCCGCTACTAGCCCCCCCCCCCTAAGCCGCCATTCACCAGTAGATCACATTTGCATGCCAGATTAGATATGCATCGAGGCTCTGCGCCTCTCTTCTCCTATCCCTTCCTCTTCCTCCTCCTCCTCCTCCCCTTCCTCCCCCCCCCCCTCTCCTCGCCTCTCCCATCGGATGCTAGAGGAAACATGGACTGATGAGGCCCAGCAAGACAAGGCCCAATTACGAACAGAGCAGTCAGGAAATTGCGAGCCGCTCAGAATCAGATAGCGGTCTAGGCCGATGGAAATGGAAAGGAAACTATTGACGTGGGAAATTTACTATGGGGAGAATATTCTGGTCCGCCCTAAGACATACAGGGGTTATAAACTTATTTACGTTCAATCTACCCAGAGAACGTAACAATGTTTTATTCGACAGTAGCGAGTAGCCCGAGATTAGATGGATGGAAAGGATACTAAACTGTTCCCGACAAATGAGAAGCGAGGAGAGTAAGGGGAGGATAACTCGAATGTCACTGGTGGAGCTTCAAACCAGTAGGCGTCCCGCCCGTTTTTATTTGCCTTTCGAATCGGGGCGAGCCCACGCGAGTGGAAAACAGAGAATTGCAAAATAGTCGCCAAGAACACCAAGGAAAAGCTGAGAGAGAACGCCAGAATAGCAAATATTGTTGAGAACAAGCGGAAGCTCGTAACAATTACTCCTTATCTCAGCTAAGGAATCAAGGTCTGAAATTTTGCAAGCGTGTTTGGCATAACTAAGTAGTCGATGCTTTAGAGATTATAGTCATAGACCCCTTTCTAAAGCTGAGATATTTGATGCAGAACTATTGCCAGTGGTACGATTATTTAGACAGCCTTGGTTATAGACGCCATGCGGGGTTCAGAAGTTCATGGGTTCTCAACAACAAGTTGCAACGAATGAGTCAGTCCCACCTTCCCGCTGTGCAAGGCTCAGACTCTGATCAGTGTGCCGTATCGAATTCTGCACGGCGAAAGTCGAGCTGCCCTCGGTCGAGGGCGGGATGGTGGAAGGGAGAGGAGGAGGGAGAGGAGGAGGAGGAGGAGGAAGGGGAAGGGGTGGAAAATAGAGAAGTCCTCTCCTCCTTGGATTATCTCGACAACTCACACGGCCGGAAGGGTCTCACTTTTGAGTATCTGGAGTGTCAAGAGTAGCCTCTATAGGATGTGGACTAGCGAGAGCTATGAAAAGCTCCAGATCAACCATGGGGCTACAGCAGCTACTTTCAAATAGCAGACAATATCGTGAATTCTACGAATCCCCAGATTGTTCGCGAGGAATTGTGCTGAATGGCGTAATTTTGCCTTCAATTTGAGCAAAAAAAGGACCGTAGAGTAGCCTTCCATCAGAGAACAGTGGAATTATAATAGTCCCACTATCTCTATATCTGTACAAATTGGCTTATTGACACCGACCATAAAGCGAACAGAGGGCGATCGGAGAAGAGTGGCGGACAGGGGACGAGAGGACAACTCTCTCCTAAAAAGTGCTCGAGGCCACGGGAGGGCAGGAGAGAGAGGTGTTCTAGTGTTCCAGAGGCGAGAAAATTGGGCGCTAGTGACCGTGAGGGGGATGTCAATAGGGAGATAGAAGAGAGGCAGAGAAGCACAGAGGGAATGGCAGTGGAGAGGGCCAAAGGGAACACGCGGGTTCGGCATCTGACCTGTCATCGGACCGAACCAAGGCAAAGAGTAAGAACTTGTGACCCCGGGGTTCCTTAGCGCAGTCAAAAGGTGCGAGAACGAACGGGCATGAAATGCGAGACACCTTGCCACGTCCAGTGTCCGCACCCAATCCATCAAACTCCGCGCTCTCCAACACCTTGGCGCCATTTGACGGGCGGGTCTTTGCCAAGCAGGAACCTTCGGGTTCTCTCCCCCCAAAAGCACGGACAAAGCAACGACCATCCAGTACAATTGGGACATCTCAAAAAGCCTCCAAAGTCAAGGAAAGGCTGACAATGAGCATGGCACTATTGAAGAAATCGGCGCAAATATTCGCCAAAGACGATCAGTGAATCACTAACAATAAAGGGCCTTCTTCGGCCAGCCTCTCAAAGGCAGTGTCCTCCTTGTGGACACGACATGAACAGGACAACAATCGATGTGTCCCTTGGGGGGGGGGGCTTCTTCACTTTTCAGCCCCCCCCCCCTCGACCAGTGGTCACTCGACGAGAGACAATGCGAGGACGAGAGAGCTCCTGATGAGGAAACTATCTCTACTGTCCCCGGCCAATCCGAGCGTGACATATACCATTCGAAAGAGCTTGAAAAACTGTACAGGACAGTATGTTTCATTTTTCCTGAACTGCTTTTTTTGTGTGAGAAAAAATCGAAAAATAGCGAAATTTCAGGCCGAGGTTAGGGCGCGGCCCAGAAACAGACATTTATCGATTTTTTCCAAGACAAGGGGAACTCGTTCAGGAAAAATGAAACACACTGTCCTGTACAGTTTTTCAAGCTCTTCGAATGGTATATGTCACGTTCGGATTGGCCGGGGACAGTAGAGATAGTTTCCTCGTGAGAAGCAGAGGACTCCCTAATTCAGTCTAGAGAGGCTTGAAGGGCGACGCGCCGCTCTCCCAAACATGGTCAGAGGAATTAGGACCTTGGCCTCTGCCTCCTCCTCCTCTCCCCTTCCTCCTCCTACTCCCCCAGGCCTTCTATTCTAATCCAGTCGTGATTCAAGCCTCGGCAGCTGCCGGAGATACTGATCCTTCATTTATTCTCGATACTCGCCGGCGGGGGCCCTTATGGCGAGCCGTCGATCAATCCTCTTACCCTCTCTCCCTATCTCTACGCTTGAAATCCATGAGGCACTCGAATCAATCGGGAGCACCCCCAGAACAACAGAATCATTTCGGAATCGAAAGATGCCGTTGTTTCATATTTGGCGTCTTTCCAGTGAAGTATGGTCTAGAGACGTTTTGGAATCCCCACAACGAATCAATCGGTAGCCCAAGTCAAGCAAGGAAAGAATATAGAAAGAAAAGATAATAAAGTTACAACAGCGTCTATTTACGCGTCATGGAGAATCTGGCAAAGTTGTTGAGCTCCCTTGGAATCCATGAGGATCGTATCTATCGGGAGCGCTCGAAACAAGAAGAAAAAGGAGGCCGACAAGATGCCTATCGGGCGTTCCAAGGCCGCCTAATTTAGCGTGTTCTCTCACTCATTGAGGACGAGATCGTTGTCAAGCGAGGATATGTGCAGTTTTACTAGGTACTAGATAGTATTACTAGGTACTAGATAGTAGTTTTACTAGGTACTAGATAATACTAGATACCGTTGAAAATTTATCAGGACAGTAGGTGCAGTCATAGACGCCCAATGAATTTCGACAGGACTTGGCATTGTTTTGGTATAGTTACCCAAGTTGGAAGAGAAAGAAGGAGGGGCGTAAAAACTAGCCTCTCGTCCCTTACACGGGGCCAAGCGGATTATGCTGGAACCAGGAGTGCGCTCGAACATCGGTGAGCACCCACTATAACAATGAGCAACGCAGTTCCGTGTTACACCATCCGAGCGAGGAGCTTAAGACTTATAGTCAACGAAAGAAAGAACGTCCATTTTTCACTCCGGGTGGGAAAGAAGAGAAGCAAGTGATTGGAACTTAGCGAGACTGAGAGAAGATGAGAAATGAGGTGGGCTAGATCAATTCGTCTCTGGCCCCCATGAAAAATGTTAGCTGCCCCAGATCAATCACCCCCAGAGTTGAATCTGACGGATAGCATCTACTCCCTGAAGTCCGAGGGTCAGATCGGTTGATGAGAAGTACTCGATCTTCTTGGTATCGAAAGTTTGGGAGACCAAATTGACAGAAGCAAGAAAACAGGTACTCATTACTTTCGGAATCCCAAGATCAAAAAAGTTCAGGGCAGCTAAATACAAACTGAAAGTGGTCTTTTTCGGGAGTCGGAATTCGCAAGGGTTTCCGATAATTAACGCAATAACGCCTTGATTAACGAAACTTTCCTAGCCCATTGAAAGCCCCTCAGGGATCTCCATGGCTATGGCCATAGTATACTACCCTCTAACTAAATATAGGCGGGGAGAAGGCGAGATAATGCAATTGGCAATGGACCTCCCCGCGGGGGGTGGGCCATCCACTGAGTGAGAGGATGACTAGCCTGAGCCTTTTCACCGCTCCTGAGCCATGAATGCCGTAATAATAATAGCCATTATAGATCTCCTAGGGGGACGAAAATGTATCGCCGAAATGCAGTCAAGCAAAAGAAGAAAGCGCCACATGAATGCTGTGCGTCAAAGCGGCGTCGAGGCGGGTCCGAGCTCAAATCTCTCGAAGATGATTTTGGACCCCACGGCCACTGTACAGCTGAGATGCGATCGAGCTTTGAAACGGAGTAAAATGAGCAAGACAGTTATTCCTTATACAGCGCGCATGCTCTTGGAGAACTCTGCACTCTGATTGAGCTGAAAAAAATAAGTCATATGGGCAAGATTACAGACGGAGATAAAGCGAGCATGCTTACTGAGCACGCTCACAAATACATAATGATATTCCCAAAAGAGAAAAAAAAACAGTCCGAGACAAAACAGCTGACCAGCGGTCAAGAGCCTATCCGTGAATAACGACAGGCAATCAACCTCTGGGCCCTTGGCGGGATGGGAGGGGCAACCCTATCCAAGCGGGTCGGTCAGAGAAGGGCTATAGGTCAGTTAGCTCCCTCGCCAGGTGACCCCTACTGTCTATGCTAGCGGGGATAGGCACTGGGCCGCCCGGATATCGGGTGTCTGGTTATGGAGCCTCTCGTCAGCTTCCGATCCCAGTGGAAGAGAGTGAGGCGGGGAGAGGGAGGAGGAGGTGATGAGGAGGAGGAGAGGGAGCCCTCCCGTGGAGCGCGAGTGTTTACAGACAATTAGTATATCCCTTTAATGATGAGCGTTTTCTAGCAAGACAGCTTGAGAAGCTTCGACTTGAGAAGCTTCATGGACGATCCAAGATTGTATTCTGAAAGTACTGGCACCAGGACTTGTGCGCGTAAAGATGAAGAGTCGTGGAGACTAGACAGAGCTAGGGCCCGAGAATTTGTTTACAAACATTCTGTGACCCCGTCACAGTGACCGCAAAGGGATTAGTTACACCGGCGGGCAGGCACCAAAGGGGAGCGCTTAGATAAACTATTTTTCGGGATAGTTAACAATACAGATTCTATCGCCAGATGACACCAAAGGGAAGCACTAATATTAGGTTGATCGGAAAGTAATGGTACATCGGCGATTTGAAATTCGGTTTCTCTGAGTACGATTGATTTCAAGGCATGCACGTTTGGGGTTGTGAAGGTAAATATGTTCTATGTATGCTGTTTCAGCATTTCACGTGTTGCTCCTTTTCAGTGCAAAATATATAGCACGAACTAAACTGACTTTAATT
>JACMIG010001095.1:0-21930 GCA_014805385.1 Levipalatum texanum
GCAGAAGACAGATCACTACGCTGCTTACCGCTCAGGTAGTTCGCGCGTCGCCTCCGCATCACTATAATACCGGACAAAACGAATCTCCTGCTTCCGATAAAAGAGGCCGAAAAAACTTGGCAAGTGTTCAGACCGATTTCTCAGAATTGGAAGACACGTGGCAATTATGGACAAGTCGGTCCCCCGGACCGAAAGCCAAAAGATATCTTATTTTCTAGCTTCCAGATGTCTACCGAATACATCCTTCGAATCGATAACTTCTCGTTTACATTTACTTTCATCGAGTCCAATACTTTTATAGCATCCGAGACCTCGGCCTATCCATTATTGATTGCTATTTATTCCCTAGAAATGCTCCAGATATTCGTTGGATTCGTTTTGTTGATTCCCTGCGGTCGGACATTCATAAACTATGCGCTCCTTCACACAAACATGAAGCGGATAGCGTACTATTCTGCTATCCATGGAATACTGTATGGCATAATACGAATTGTCATCATGGTCTATCAGACTCGGATTCTGGACACTAATGGTTAGCATACGTCGTCGTAACCCTCCCCACACGCACACTCCACCAGTTGCTCCTGCACTCAAGTAGTGATTGCAAACTGAACAATCAATTCCCAGGATATTGGCTCCATGATCTACCGTATCTCGTTGCTCATCTCTATCGGGTTTATCAGCTCTTCACGATGTTCTTTTCATTCACCATGTTTGTTCTCGAGAGGACGGCAGCGACGTTCTACATAGAGGACTACGAGGTATTGTCGCGGAATAAAGGTTCCGGACAATACGCTCATCGCCCTACGATCTCTCTCCACAGTTCTCTCGATCCGCCAGATCGAGAGAATAAACGGAAGGTTAATTGCATAAACGGAAGGTTAATTGTGCAAGCTTTTGATCTACCGCTTCAAACATTCTTTGATGCGAAAAAGAGCTAGAGGAGTAATTCCAGATCCTTCGTAATCCTTAAACTGAATTTCCAAGCATGGGAAGTCATCCCTATCTGGTGCTCGACAATATTACAAAGATCTTTCTTTATTGTGTCTTTATCAGACGACGGTTTGAAAGTTAATTCCAGACTAAAAAGCGCCACAACATTTCCTCGGTACTCATGGTGTTTTCGACGCTTGGCTCCCTCTCTCTTCCTTGGCTGACTGGTATATTTTTTTATTAATAAGTGCATTTTACATGGTTTCAGGGCATCTAACTGGAGGAAAGTTTGGAAATATTGTCGGAATAGATGTTATTGCTATAATGCTCCTCATTTCATCGGCGGTGTTTAAAAACATTTAGATTTTTTCATTTCTTTGAAATTAGATCTTCGCTGTCAACTGGTTCTTCAACGCGCGAATGGCTGTACGATATTCGCACAATGCTCTATCAGGTATAAATTAATTATTTTAAAAAAATAAATCACACAGACAAATTCACCGGTTACACGCTGCGCAAAAAATACCAAGTGACGGAAAATATGCGCGCCCTGAGGGTGAGTTTTGATTTATTGATTTTTTTTCAAAAAAAACAGTTCCCACTTTTTCAGTTCATTCGCAATTTCCTCGGAAGCGGTTCATCTTCTCTTACGGCAGCCATGATTCTCGCTACTATCTCGACGATTTGTTCTCCGATGACACAAGTTTATCTGAGGGCAATCGTGGATTGGGTCACTACCAGGTTTGATCATTGATCTTTAATCTCTGATCTTTGACAATATTTCAGCGGAATGATCCTTTCCGTGTTCGTCGGCATCCTTTCTCTACCGAAATGGAAACTGGCATTTTTCGGTTCCCTGCCCTTTGCTACGTTAATCAAGGTTCAAAAGATCAATAATCAAAGATCATTTCTTTCCAGAAGTGCCCTCGGCCTCAGAAAGCCACTCAACTCTCCCACTCTCCCGAAGCCGAAATCTACTTCTCCCAATTGCGGGCGTCGTGGACATAATACTGATTTAGTTTTTAAAAAAATATTTGGCAGAATGCCAAGATTTCGTATTTTTTAAAAAGAAATCAATAAATCAATCAATAAAATCCTCACCCCATGGCGAGGCTCTCGTCATCGTCCGCCAGCTTCTTCTTGCTGCTGGAGCTGTGCATGGCGAGCATCTGGAAATGGGGTTTTAAATTTTTGGCAATTTTCCAAGCTAGCCCTTTTGGCAAGGTGCCAAAAGACCATTGATCAAATAATACCTCGTCTTCCCTCACGAACTCGTCGTCGTCGTCGTCGGCAGCTTGATTGAGACCCTCGGCCAGGGCCGCTCGCATGGCGTCGCATCTAGAGATCAAAGTTCAAAGATCGAAGATCAAAGATCAGAGATCAAAGGTCAAAGATCAAAAGATCAATAATCAAACCTCTTCTCGGCCACCTTGAGATCGCCGGTCACCTTGCGAACCGTCTCCTCGAGCTTTTCGGCCTCCGATTTCTGGAAGACAAAATCACTTCTGCGTTTATCGCGAGCACAAGACGGAATCCGTATTATTCGTACTCAAATAATACTTACCTGGACCCGCGTACGGTGGACGAGTTCCGTTTCGCGCCGCCGCACATCTTCGAGGGCTTCGGTGAGGGCGGCGATCTGGAAGAGGGAATACTATGGTACCGATGATCTTACCGATCCTAAACTGATTTACCGTAAAAAGTGATCCTAAACTGATTTACCGTAATCGAACATCGATCTAATATCGCATACTGATGCAACCGTAGCTTAGGGATGGTCTGCTGTAATCCTATTCTGATGTTACCGTAATCCTATTGTGATGCTACCGTTCCTTTAACAATCTACCGTAACCCTTTGATCTACCGTATTACCTCCTTCTTGGCCTTCCTCGCTCCCTCCGCCTCGCGTTCCTTGGCTATGACGGCCTCATTGAGGCGATCGTTCAGCGCGTCCTCGCCGTCGGTGTGCTTGATGATCAGGGACTGCAAAGATACCGTAGTCCTTTCGCATCGAGTTCCAGTTTGCGATTGAGGGGTTCAATTAGCGATTGGGAGGGGAGAAGTTTGTTATTCTGATCCTACAGTACCTCGAGTCGGGTTCGCTGCGCAATCTCGAGGTCGAGCTTGGCCGCCTGCTCCTTCAGCCGCTGCTCCAGCAGGAGCATCTTGTGCTTCTCTACCTGGAATTGAGTTCAGTTTGCGATCGGTTCGATTTCAGTTCGCGATCAGTTTGCGAAGTTTATTTTCGTCCCGCTTACCGTATGCTGGTGGAGGTAGTCCAGCTGGGATTGGCGATCATGGAGCTCGTCGACGAGCTTCTGTTTAGCGGCCATGAGGTCAGCAATCTGATGATTTCAGTTTGCGATAGATGCTGTGGTGTGACTACCGTATACCTGTTCAATATAATCGGCAATGGCGATGCCGTCAATCTGGTGCTGCTGCACGGCGGCCTTGTACTTTTTGAGCAGCGACTTTAAAGGGGGATTACGGTATTTAGTGGAGTGGCGGGAAATTCAAACCTGCATCTGCTCGTCCTTCTCTTCCATCAGGGCAGAGCCGGCGTTCTTCTCTCGGAGGAGTTGGAGGGCACGATCTTCCGCTGTCTTCCGTCCGATCAGCGCTGCTTCGAGCTGGAAATAATCGATAATTATGAAATCAATCGATAATCGGTTTATCGATTACCTGCGACCGGAGCTCAGCCAGTTCGCTCTCCAGTCCGTGGCGGCCCTTGAGTGCAGCGACCTTTGCGGCTTCGGTGTCCTCGAGTTGCTCTCTGGAGAAAGATCAAAGATCAAAGTACAAACTACAAAAGCCAAAGATCAAAGTGCAAACTACAAAGATCAAACTATACCGTAGTTGTCGAACGAGAGCTCCATTCGTGTTGGCTTCCCGTTCGTGGGCCAGGAGTTGTTCAGTATCGGCGAGGAGGGCGAGGGCCTTCCGGAGCTCCCGCCGATGAACGCCGCCAGAGAATTCGAGGCTTCAAAGAGACAGGGATCAAACTAGAAAGAGCGGAAACCAAACTATAAAGATCAAAGATAAGACTCCAAAGTGCAACGGTATGGTCTCATTTCAGGGTGCAGCTTATGTCTAGAACTTCTCTCAGCTTTCAATTAGAGAGGTTCTGAATAAACTATTAACACTAAAAGCTAAACTACAAAGATCAAGATCAAAGATCAGACTACAAAGTCCAAAGATCAAACTCCAAACCTGTGCGCCTGCTGATCGTGCTGGCGGACACGGCCTTCGAGCATCCGATTCTGGCGGGATATCGATTGATTAGACTCCGTGAGGTCGGCCACCTGCTCTTCGAAGGCGCGCAGCTGCAAAGTTCAGAGATCAAAAATAAAACTATAAAAGATAGAAAGAAAAGATCAAACTACGAAATCCCCAGGCCAAACTACAAACCCTCCTCTGGTAGCCCGCCCGGAGCTCTTCCATCTCGGACTCGCGAGAATCTCCTTCTCGCTTCATGTCCTGTCGCATCCTCTCGGATTGCATCTCCAACCTGAAAATCAATAAATCGATAAAATCAATCCCAATCGATATTTTGGGGAATCAAGATATCGATTTTGTTCTCACCGCGTCACCGTCTGCTGCATCATGTTGTGCTGGCCGGTGAGGTCGTCGAGCTCCTCCTCCTGGTCTTTCACCTAGGAGAAAATAATACTCAGTCAACGCACGAGATTTACGCAGCCAAATATAGAAATGATACTCAGCCAACGAACCTTGGCCTCGAGGTCGCGCTTCGCCTTCTTGAGCTGCTCGACGTCGCTAGCGCTTCCTGAAGGAATGGTCATCATTTCATGAGGACAGGGATAATGATACTCAGTCAACATACGCAGCCAAACTTAAATGATACTCAGTCGGAGGGTATGGGTTACGGTACCTCCCGCTCCTCCGCCCTCCTCCACCTCCCGTCGAAGGCGGGCCAGTTGGGCTCGAAGTTCGGCAGTTTCGTCCCGCGCCTCGCGTACTTCATTGGCACGACGAGTTGCGGTCGCGACGGCCTGCAAATGATACTCAGTCAAGCTACGCAGCCAAAGTTATTGCTTATCTGAAAAAAGATACTCAGTCAAGCTACGCAGCCAAAATCTTACATTGGCAGTGAGGAAGTGGTGGTGGTGCATAGCTAGGGAGGACTCGACTAGTAAATTGGGATTCCGGGGGAAGTAGAGTCGGATGATGATGGCCAAAGGAAGAGACTAGGAAGCACGCTATCGGCCAGTGTGAGAGCATGAACAAAACAGCCCTGACACAGAGGGGGATCGACCTGCCGTTTGAAGCTTCCTAGCCGCGCCCCTAACCACCTGCGCTGTGGCCTTACCTCTTCGCGCTCCTTCTCAATCCGCTCGAATCCTCGCTTCTGCTCGCTGGCCGCCAGCTCGACTGCCGAGTATTCGGCGTCGAATCTGCAGGAAAATTTGTGTTCCACCCGTTCCCAACTCTTTTATCATGGATGTTCCAAATAGTTCCATTTCGACTGTTCTCTCTCGTTTCAAAACACATTTCCCCGTCTAATGGCACAATGGGACTTGCCGTAGAAGAGTGTAAAATATTGTCGAGCACCAAAAGCGCTGGGAATTCCCAGATCCGAAAATTCTGATGACAGACTGTTTTCGCTCTTGATCTACCGCTTCTAGCTCGCTTTCATGATCAGTTTTCTCAATAGGGCATGATACAGTCGTTTTTGGCGCCCGACAATGCCAGCTCGTGCCCCCAACCAGTTAGCCTACTTACCGGGCCTGTTTCTTCTCCAGCGTCGCATTGGTTGCGCGGAGTTCGGCGAGCTCTGCTTCCGCTTCTCGGAGCTGCTCGACTGTTCGCTGCGTGCGCACTCTGAAAATATCGATGCTACCGTAATCCGCTTGAATCGCGGCTACTATAATCTTCTAGGAATCGCAAACTAAACCAAATATGCGACTTCCATGAATCACAAACTGAACCCATTTTTGACTACCGTAACCCTCCCCGAATCGCAAAGTGAGTCTATCTGATCAGGCTACCGTACCCTTTCGGTCGAATCGCAAACTGAAACCATACCTGAGTGACTCTTCTCCCTGCCGCGCATCCTCGAGCTCCGTCTTGAGGGCAGTGATGGTGGCCTCGACCTCGGGTCGAATCGCCCCTCCCTCTTCGATCATCCGAGCAGAGGAGGAGACGCGAGACGTGCGCTCGGACTCCTCGTGTGCGCCTGGAGAGGGAGCGGTTTGGGAAACGTCGACGACACCACGTCGTGGTGCGAGTGCACCACGAGGGTGTGCACCTAGAGAGGGAGAAGTTTGGGAAACGTCGATGACACCATCTATGAGTACACCATGAAGGGTGGGGGGCATCGAGAAAGGATGTCAAATAGAGGTCTCGGAGGGCATTTCCGGAACCCGAGCTCTCGAGTGGAAGCAACGTCAGTCGAAATCCCATACGGAGCATAAGTCCTCATCTCGGCCATACTGCGTTTAGCGGCCAGGGAGAAGAGCGGAATGTGCATCCAGCGGAACGTTTATTTCCCCTGCTCACCAACCCGTCTCCGTATCGGAAGGAGCTCACTACTGCGTTTAGCAATCAAAGGGCGGAATTACCGTAAATATCGGAACGATTAAAGTACCTGCGAGTCTTCGCTCAGCCACCAGGCGAGCTTGGGCTTCTCGCTCCAGGGTCATGGAGAGCTCGTGAGCTGCCGAGGCTCCTCGCGTTACTTCCTCTTCCAGCTCCGATATGCGGCCCTCGAGGCGGCCCTGAGGATTACGGTAGTGAGATCAGTTTGCGATAGGTTAGATCAGTTTGCGATAGGCTAGACCAGTTTGCAATCAGCTTTGGAATACGGTACCTTGGTCGACTTCATCTCGGAGATGATCCGTTCGAGCGCGCGCAGCTTGTCCTCCCA
This sequence comes from Levipalatum texanum, assembly GCA_014805385.1. Taxonomy (NCBI): domain Eukaryota; kingdom Metazoa; phylum Nematoda; class Chromadorea; order Rhabditida; family Diplogasteridae; genus Levipalatum; species Levipalatum texanum. Next base: position 6,818 of record JACMIG010001095.1, read on the forward strand.
CTCGCGCGTCGTGGCGTCGGTTCTGCAATAGCGCAGTGGTGAAGAGAACAGGCTAGGGCTATGGAGGTTGCAGGTTCGATCCCCCAGTGGGCGTTTTTTGCCCACCTGCTGACCGCGAGAAGAGGAACGACCTTGGTGTAGAGGCGCCACCACTGCCATTCGCGTACTTCCATGTAGGCAGCGCCGTTTTTCTGAAAGGAATATTTACTGCGTTTAGAGAGGGATAAAAGGAAGGAATTTTGCTAATTCCTGCAGCGACATATTTACTGAGTTTAACAGGGGGTTAACAGGCGGAATTAATCATTCCCGGAACGCTAAAATACCTGAATACAGCGAATGGCTGTTTCCAAGACGCGGCGTTTATCCAGCCATTTCCTTGCGAGATGCGCGCGGCACATCTCTTGGAAGGCGACGATGAGACCTGAACGTTTGAATGATATTTGGTCCCGACGGGAAAACCCTGACGACTACAGTATACTCACCAGAAAGAGACAGCTCCCGGCTCTCCTCCAGCATGGCGACGACGTCGGATTGGAGGAGGACCTAAAGTTAGCTACTACGTTTAGTGGCCACAGGGCGGAATGATGTAATTAGCGGAACGATTAAATAAATCAAATACTTGGCTCATTCCAAGGCGGAATCTGCTCTCGTGGACGTCCATCCTCTCGAGAATCTTCTGTACAGCTGCCCGGTCGTCGACGGCATCCGTAAAGCTCGATTCCGTGGACTAGAAATTTGGGGAGTTACTCAAAGTTACCGTAATCTAGAATGCTCAAAGTAACCGTAATCTAGAATGCTCAAAGATACCGTAATCTAGAATGCTCAAAGTTACCGTAATCTACAATAGAATGCTCAAAGCTACCGTAATCCGGTCACCTGATGGTGTCCATTGGTCCCGGCGTACTGCGTGACGATCAGACACTCGAAGCGGCGTCGGAAGTCGCGGAAGGAGAAGCGCTCCGGGTAACCTGAACGGTGGGTCAGATTAGGGTACGGTAGTTCAGATAGGATACGGTGGGTCAGACCAGGCAACTGTGGGTCAGGGCAACAGAGTTCGGTAAGTGGGATGAAGTACGGCGGGTCAGACTCAACTAGTGGGTCAACAGCGGGGGGTTAAATCATGCTACAGCAGGGCTAGCCAGCAGACTATGGTGGGTCAGATTGACTTCGGTGGGTCAGACTCACCTCGATTGCTCGCCCGGATGGCGTCCATGAGCAGCAGGCCCCGCATCTGGTTCCTGACGTAGGGGACGTCGAGGGAGGAGTCGCCTCCGGGGGATGAGGCCGAGGAGGAGGAGAGCGAGTGCGATCCCGTCGAAGAGCCACGAGGAGCGGTGGAGGACTGAAAGGAGGTGGTTACGGTATCAGCGTATGATGGGGTCAGCTTGGAGTACGGTATATCAGATATGGGGTACTGTGGGTCAGGTGAGAGTACGGTCGGTCAAATTTGGATACTGTCGGTGTACGGTATTTCAGATCTGATTGTGGTTGCGCGGTTCAAGTTCGGAGTACGGTGTGTCAACACTGACAGTACGGTGGGTCAGACACAAGTACAGTCTGTCAGATCGAGGAGCGGTGGGTCAGATCGGAGTACGGTAGGTCAGAGCGTACGATACCTGGATGCAGTGGATGAAGTGGCTGCGCGCACCGCGGCGCACCGTCGAGAAGACGTAGTCCTGAAGGGAAAGACGTAGATTACGGTAGGTATCCGGGGGGATCAAAATTTGCTTTCTCTTTTCTTGGTTATAATTGTCAGGTACTCCGAGTAGTATAATTATCGGCTCTTTAATTACCCTCTCCCCCGGTAATTCAACCACAAATTGAGCTCTTGTTCTGTCGTATTCTTTCTCGTACTCCTTGAATCCATCCTGTTTTCTACTCGACCCTGGTGCCCCTCGGGACACAATAAGACAGTACCTATCGTATTTGTTTGCCATACCCGAACAACAAGAATCCGTGATCTACACATTGTCGCGCACCATAAACAAACTGTTCATCTACATTTGATCTATTGTCGTCGGAATAAACGTTCCGGACCCTGCGATCTCTCTCCTCTGTTCACTCGTTTCTCTAACCGCCAGAAAACGAGAGAACAGTGGAGAGAGATCGCAGGGCGATGAGCGTACAGTCCGGACCGTTTATTCCGCCGACAATACATATAGTCGCGCACCCCTAAGCAAATTCATAGGAACTTTTGAGGGCAATCGTTGTTATATCGGAACGAAAAAAATAATAAACAACTAAAGTACCTCAATGGTTGCGTGCGCAGTTGCAAGAGCGAACAAGATAGATACTACTGGTCGGGGTCTATCCCCTTTCCTCCCTGCCCCTCCTTCCCCCTCCTCTCCAGGCTTAACCCCCTTGTACAATCCTCGAAACACGTCTACTTACACACTCTGACTGCAGTTCAAAGGGTGCCAGAGAGTGTGCTGATAGTGGAGACGGATGAGAAGCAGACATTTCTCTGCTCTGACTCTCTCTCTTCCCTCCGCATCTACAGTGATCCCTCGTCGGCTAAAGACTGAAGGACCCGGGAGACGCGAGACAGTCAAAGCACGATAATTCCCCGATTTCTAAATCGGCTTAAAACGCCGAGGCAGTCCATTGTGACATCGGTACATAGAAAAAAGCATACAAACATCTGGTGTTTTTTCTGGCACGTTGCCAAGAAATTTATAAATAAATAAATAAACCTCCTCGACAATGACGCCAGCGTTCGGGCGACGCAGCATTATGAGAGATACGCAGGACGGAATTTCGTATTCTTCGGAACGATAAATTAATATTTTAGTGGCAGGGCCCGGGGATCATGTCGAAATCTGCATAGACTGAGGTGAACGCGAGCGGAATGGAGCAACAAGGGCGTGGTGAAGGAAGGCGGAGGAGGAAGAGGAGGAGAAGGCTGGAGGGGAGGAGGTAAAGAATGAAGAGAAGGAGGAGGAAGGGGAATGGAGGAGGGGGAGAGGGGAGAGGAAAGGATGGAGGAATGAACAAGGTCGAAAGGATGGAATACCTATGGGCGTGGTGAGGAAAGGAACTGGGGAGGGGGAGAAGGGAGGAAGAGGAGGAGAGGGAGGGGGATGAGGAGGAGGAGGAGAGGATGAAGGAAAAGGAGGAGGAAGTTGGAGGGGAGGAAGATGAGGAGAGGAAAGTAGCGAGGGAGGAAGAGGAAGACGAGTATGAAGAGGAGATGGAGAGGGAAGAAGGGGAGCAGGAGGAGGAGGTGAGGATGAAGGAGTGGAACAGAGGAGAGGGGAGTGGAGGAGGGGGAGGAGAGGAGAGGGAGGAAGGAGGAGGAGGAGGAGGAGAGGAGGACGAAGAAGAGAAGAATGAACAGGAGAAGAAGGAACAGAAAAGGGAACAGGAACTTCTGCCCTCGAGGTCAGGGGCGGATTATTAAGGGGAAGGAGTTCAGTACAAAAAGAGAAAGAAAAAGAGAAGGGGGGCTTTTCGGCACCCCGCCGCCGCCGAAAGGAAAGTAGGCCAAAAGGTCGAATACCATAAGCTGCCCAAATGATTCTTTGCCCCTAAGGGTAAATTCTAACGGAGAGCTGGACTGTTGCCGGGAACCATAAACAGCGGTAGATCATGAAAGTGCATTATCGTAATCCAGAGCTTCCTATTTACAAACAATAAACGCAGCATGGACTCCGACAAGACGAGAGAAATATTGTCGAGAACCCAAAACATGCGTCCATCAAAAAAGCAAGAGGATTATCGATCGATATTCACAGTAATATCGAACTTCGAATTGAGTAGAGCTTGTGGTTACGACACAACTCCGGGACGTGGCTTACGACAAGGCTCTTGTCCAACAGACAGTCGGGCAAAAAGTGCCTCCTCACTGTATTGCGCCATTCGGACAGTGGCTCTCTTCTTCTTACCGCTAGAGAATATTGTCGGGCACCAGGGTATCTAATTCCTACGCTCTACCTCTTCAAGCCCCCAATTCATTTTCGGGGGTGATCCGGAAATTGCGGCTCATGGGTTCGTTATTGCCTCATGTTACCTCCGTAGAAAGTGAAAGCTCGGACATGGCTTCCGACTAGACTATAGTTTCAACCAAACAGGACGGCCTAATATTATCGGGCACCAGAACACTTCAAATTTTTCCGCCCGAATAATGCCAATGACGGACTGCGCGCGCTCTTGGTCTACCTCTTCGAGACTAGTTTCATGGCCGGTTGAATCACACTGGGCATGAAACGGGGATGGAAGAGGCAAGCGAACTTCTATTGAGGGAAGTCTGTTATTGCATTATGCCCAAGGGGCCATTTAGACAGGCTGCGACTGGAGGAAGGCGAAATCGCAAGGACAATGATAATGGTCCTTTCAATCAAGACGGAGCGAAATCAGGAAGAAAGAGGGGAGGAGGGGGGAGAGAGGAGAGGAGGAGGGGAAGTCGTTCAACTAAGTGCTTACTTGCCCCCGCTCCCGGTGCCCAAATCAGCCTCTCTCTCGAAAGCACTTCATTCAAATTCCCGCGCTTCCCCTGATATCGATTAATTGGGTAGATCAAGGTGAAAGTAGCCATGTTTTTGAGGGATTATGATGAATTGAATGGAATAGAGCCAGATCCATTTGAGGGGAGTTCGAGGAGAAGAAGGCCAAACTGGAGGGAGGGGAATATGAAGTGATCTGGCCTTGTCACATGAATGGGATTGAGATTGAAAAAGGGACAAGAAGAGCAGGAACACAAGGGCAGAAAGACTAAAAGAGGAAGGGGGTCAAACCCGGCGCGTTGGTGGCGTAATCTAAGGGACTATCGTGGCGCTAAAGCCATTCCGTGGAATACGTTCATCATCCAACTAACTTTCAACGCAGTAGAACGGTAGATCAATGACCTTTGCGCTAATCAGCGTAAGGCGATATGCGTATTCTCCGGAACGTTTATTCCGCCGTCCACTACCATGATTTTGGGCTCAAAATCCTGGTCTCCGCGAAGACACAAAGAGCACTGTCTGCTAATGGGGAGAAGACAGAGGTACAAAGTTGCAAAAGCTGAGGGCAATAAGGGTGGGTCAAACCCGGCGCGTCTGTGCCGTAATCTCATTGGAGGGATAGCTGGAATCCGATCAGATTAATACAGAGCAACTACACGTAATGAGGGGACTGCTCAAGTGGAAGGGAGATCGTATCATACTACGATAGATTGCAACGATCGTGTCACGAAGCAACATGCGCAACCCGGACAATAGCAATGGAAGAGCCGGGAATCGAACCAGGAACCCTCCGGCTATGTCTGGAAAGCACTACCATTGAGCTACATCCCCTACCTCCGCATTTCGTCACGAAGCAACAATATACGCAACCCGGACGTGGTGATTCCGCTTAGGGGGTGTCTCCTGTCTGGCACATCAGATTCATATTAGAAAGCAAAATCTGATTCATTTCCTAGCGCGATAGGAGATCTCTACAGAACAGAACTGACATTTGCAAAAAGAGGCACAAGTCAGAGAGGCGAACTTGAAAGTATAAGGGCAATAATAAGAGATACAAAAGGAGTCGTTGGCTAAACATCACAACTTCAGGAAGCCGTACCGATAAATGGATCCGATAAGATGCCTACGGAAACGGGTATGGTCCGTCCCATACCGCAATGAAAGGGCAAGATTGTCCCCCCCCTCAAAGGGCGAATATGGGCAAATCTCATAAGCTACAGAGGCGAATGGTTGCAGGTTCTATGAATTAGCTTGTTTATTGCCTCTCATGTCTTTCCCTCCTCCTCCTCCTTCTCCTCCACCTCTTTCCCCTCCTCTCCCCTCCTCATCCTCCCCCTCCTACCTCCTCCTCTCCCCCTCATCTTGTGCCACAACCTCACCCTCGCTTCCGATTACCCCTTGTTCTTCGGAATCCGAAAGACAAACTCCCCCCCCCCTAACCTCTCACTCATCATTGTTCCTATCCGTGCCAACCCGACGCGCTTGTAGCGAAGTTCACCTTATTGCTGAACAGCAACAAAACACGCATGAAAGATTATGCACGCTGTTGTACTACCACGTCAGACCCAGACAAGTTCATCAGTTTTCTGCATGGTTCAAGCCCGGCGCATCTGTGCCGATCCCCTTTCCTCTTTTCAAACCCGGCGCATTTGTATCGCTTACCGTCTGCGTAGCCAGGTTGGCGAGGAAGCTGCCCGTCCTCTTGGTGGCTACTCCTGCCCCTGCCGAGTCGAGATGGGCGGACTGCGTGAGGCGTCGGAGGCGCATGCCCGACTCCGAAGGACCCGGGTACCGCCCTCCCGAGGCATCGACGGTGGAAGGGTTGAAGAGGGCGGTGATGGCAGAGCTGGAAGAGATTTATCGATCGCGGTCACAGAGTTACTGTGGTTAGTGATAGTTCGAGCTGAACGCAGAATCGCCGGGATTCTTGCAAACTAGCGTCGAATCTTGAATTCTTGCTAAGCGCAGTACCTTCAGGATCAGTATGACTTACTATGGATAGCGACCCCCCATTATCGCTATCCAGAGTAAGTCCGGAATTGTATATATCCTCCTACCTCTTCGTCACGGTCAGCATCGGTCGGACCGCAGTCGCAATCTCCGATGGATACGCTGCTCGCACCCAGCCGCTGACATCGTACCTGCAAAACAACTGTCAATGCCGGGGATCGAACCTCAAACCCCCTATCCCTTATCCACTACACCAGATAAACTCACGTTGTCGGGTGCGTGTCGAGGCCGTGCGCGAGGACGAACTGCCCGGGGAGCGCGCCGCGGCGAAGCAGTCTGGAAGGATTTACCGTATTCGGTGGGATCGCAAAATGATACAGTATCCCCATCGATCGGATCGCAAACTGACCTCGGTTGATCGCCGAGGTGAATGAATATGCGCTCGAGCAGCGAATCATCGGAAGCTCCGGGGAACATGCTTTCCTCCTCGACGATCGCCAGAAGACCCCGCCGCTCTTCCGACCTCCGCTCGATGTCCACGCTGTTGAGCTGCAAATTGGCGTTGAATAATATTGTCGGGAATCCCACGCACTCTTGATCTACCACTTCTGGCCTCTACAGGGCGGCATGGAGAGTATTCAACGGAACGATTAATATTGTCTATTGTCAGGCGAATTTCCGATTTGGCAAAAGGTCTACCAGCAGGTGGTCTTATTCGCGCGAAGAGGCGCGAAGTCATGGGACCGCTCGCGCCCACTCCACAACATGGCCGCGTGGCGCAATGGATAACGCGTCTGCCTACGGAGCAGAAGATTGTAGGTTCGATCCCTACCGTGGTCGTAATCTTTTGCTCGTGTTTTCTTCGCTTCTCACCAGTTGCTGCTTCTGGTCGAGGAGTCGATTGAGGGAATGGGGCGCTCCGAGGGGCGGCGGCACCTCCACCTCCACTTGCTCTCGGACGTAGAGCTTCAAAGGGGATATGTTAGCCTGGGATAAGGTTGGTGGCAATCTTACCTCTTGCATCTGTGCAAAATGAGCGTCATGGAAGTGCTCCGACAGCCGATCGTTCACGTAGTTGGCCACGAGGTCGTAGAGAGTGCAGCCTGAAGAGCCCGATCGATAATTGATCTACCGTACCCCTTTAGACACCGCAAACTACCGTACCCTGCTTGGAGCTTTTGCCCTGCTTCCAGCTCCCAGAATACGTGCAGCCGGGAGGGTCCACGATCTTCAAAGAAATCGATAAAATATCCAGCTCAAAGCTACCGTAGCCCGATCAGCCCAAAGATACCGTAACCCAATCAGCCCGAAGCTACCGTAACCCAATCAGCCCGAAGCAACCGTAGCCCAATCGGCCCCAAAACTACCGTACATTGATATAGGTCGCAGCGGACGCAGCCGATCCCAGTCCCTTGTTGAGCTGCTCGACGACCGCGAAGAAGAGCTCCTGAAGTTGCCATAATCCTCTTTAGTACGCCACCCAAAGCTACCGTAACCCTGATCTGCTCCTAGATACCGTAATAACCTGGTAAAGTGCTCCGGCAAATATCTTCAGCGCATCCGGTCCGTCGAGCGCGCGGTTGGAGATGGAGAACCGACTGGAATTATGACGGAGAATTTATCACTAGAACTGCTACGAGAATTATCACCAGTGATATTGTCAGAAACCTAAATGCGGCGATTTTCGTATGGGTAAATGATGTTCTTTATCACTTTTGGCTGTGGTCAAGAACTATATTTTCCCCGTGTTAGCTTGTGAATTTTTGGTGCCCGACAATAAACTCACTTGATCGACGGTGCATTCGCCGCCGCCAGCCCAGTCACTCCACCGCGTCCCCTGAAAATCATAAATCATGTGTCTGACCCACCGAACCGCCTCTGACCCACGTGAACTTTTATCTATGTTCCGTACCTGAAGCAAGCGCTCGTCAGGGCGTCTACAGTAACGCCGAGAAGTGCTGCAGCGTGTTGTGCGTGTGCTGCTCGTACGAACTGGGCCTGAAAAATGAATAGTTACGAATCTGCCCCACCGTACTCCCTGATTTTACTACCGTACCTTGGTTGCCGCTCCGCCCGTCGCTTCAGCCCTTGCAAGATGGAAGATGGCACCGAGCGTTGAGCAGATTCCATCGATCGCAGACTGAGTCGCGCCGAGGGAAGAAAGGGCGGAGAGGAACGAGCGCCATGCCTGGAATGAAAGATACTGTAATCCTCGCGAGCTGCCGTTACCTTAACGAATACGCCGTACAAAGCTATCGCAACCCTCTCCAGGACGCCGCCCAAAGATACCGAAATCCCTCTACAGTACGCCACAAAGCTACCGTAACCCTCACACCTATGCTACCCAACGCTACAGTAATCCTTCCCAGCACGCCGCTCAAAGTTACCGTACCTCGCGTGCCTGCTCCCGGTCTTCTTCTCCGCGTAGCCTCTTCATCAACGGTGCCGGATTGTCGATTTCATTGAGGCGCAGTCGAGTTCTGGAGTGGTTTCAGTTTGCGATCCGTTCAGTGGTGCTACAGTACTCACCGTAGTGCATCATCGGCGCCCTCCCAAAGGTAGTAGAAGATGTGGAAGGTGGATTCGCCCTCTGGCCGCCCGAGCACCCGGTCCGATTCAAGCAGCGACGGGCATAGCTTGGCTGATCTGAAGGGTACGGTAGGGGGGGGGTGGTTCAATCGGCACACGAGGAGTACGGTAGGGCAGATTCACAACAGCATTTATTGCACAGGCTCGGGAACAACACAAATGTGCCGGGTTTGAGGTTTGAGTCAAACACTGTAGCGAAAAAAGTAAGCATATTCTTCTCTATAAAAAGTCACACCCGGCCGGATTCTGTTTCAGCCTAAAAGTCAAACCCGGCGCGTTTGTGTCGCACTCACTTTAGGGCAGCTGCTCGGTCGAATCCCAGCTGGAGGAGGTGCATGAAGCGGGATGAATCGGAGTGGAGCGAAGTCGCGGCGTGGCCCATGGCCTGGAGGACGCCGAACGCCGACGAGAGGCGATCGACTGCAATTTATTGGTCCGAAAATGACGCGGAATTCCGCCCTGTGGGATAAATGTCGAGGCATTTCATTGTTCTACTAAATTCTTCGTTCAACTGAATTTATTGGTCCGAATAGCCTATGAATTCCTCCCTGTGTATTAGATCTCACAAGTATTTCTTATCGATTGATTCGGTTTCATACCGTGTAGTAAAACTTTATGTAATTTAGCGTTCCGCTAAAACCCAATGCTTTCGCTCTGTTCGTTAAAACCCACAAGTCAGCGCCTTGGTCCATCCGGCAGCAACGCTGAGGTAGTAGGCCATTTCGCGGAGCTGCGCACTCTTCCCACTGCCACTCACTCCCGTCAGCAGCACGGACTGAGACCCTCCCGACTGCTGGATGTTCCTGCAACACAAACGCGTCGGGGTGGGTCGGTCACAGGGGTAGTGTCAGGGGTAATGTCAGGACAAATAACGATACGGATAATACGCCTTTTGGTTCTTGATCTACCTCTTCAAATTTCGGTTTCAAGCACTGTGTGCTTCTAATTGTAATGCAACAGGGTTTTTAAGGGTAGATCAATAGCGCGTTTCTTCATTCGTGGTGAGCTTTTCAAAAAGGTTTAATGTTAATTTCATTGACGATGTTATTTTAGAATACCGATAAATATGCTGGGCCGTTGCGTAGATGTGAGGCGGCATCTGGGCACGGCGGCATCCCTGCAAAAAATATCAAATTTTATTGATCGGCCAAATTTATTGATCGATCATCGGTTTCGATTTTCAGAAATAGGTAATGGATTCAAAGTGCCCTCGGATTTCTAACGTATCCCATCGAGAATCGCAGGTTGATCTACCGTATCCCCGCGCCCACCTTGAACAGCGAGACCAATTTCTCGTTCCGCGGCGGCGCCTCTTCCGTTCCCGTTATACACAGTAGCGACGATCCTCCTGCATTCGTGTACGCAAGGCCACTGCCGAATCTACAATTCAAACATTGGCAACGTGCCAAAGAATTCTTGGCATGTTGCCAAAATACCTGTGTCGCAGGACATGAACGGCACTCGTTTCGTTGATGTACTTGAGTCCGGCAACGTCGGCGACGCGATCGAGGGCGGAAGCATTGGCCCGATCGACATCCGTCGAATCGACCACCATTTCGCGGCCTGCAAAAAAGTTGATCTTTGATCTTTAATTTAAAAAAAAATCAATAATTGATTTTTAATCGATAATTTTTGGCTGATCTACCTGCAACGACGATCTTGACTCGTCCATCCTCGAGTCGAGCGAGCTGGCGAGCCTGCGTATAGCCGCCCTTGTGCAGCAGCCACACGCGGACGTCATCGGGGATGAGCTGAGAGATTGATCTTTGGACTTTGATCTTTGTTCTGTATTTATGTATCTCCATGATCTTTGGCCTTTGACTTCTAACAATATTGTCGGGCACCAAAAGGCGGCGCATTCCCACGTTAGTGTGTGAAAATACAGACTCTTTATCTTCCTATGCTTTATGAGAATTTTTGAGATCGTTTCTCGAGTAAATGGCTTATAAAACGATGGTAGATCACGAGCTGTATTTTCCCGCTTATCATGGGAATGTGCCGCGTTTTGGTGCCCGACAATGTCTATTTGATCTTTGCTCTTTAGTCTTTGTACTTTGATCTTTGATCTACCTCCTGTGCTCCCCTCGTCGTGTCGACATCGGCCGTTAGCTGTAGGGAATCGCCGCGATCCCGTGTGGAAGATGCCACGTGCTTGGAGCAGAACTCCGCCAGCTCCGGGACGGCGCGGACGAGGAGGCCTGAAATTAGAATATTTCAATTTTTTTTGTTTTAAATTGGCAAGATGCCAACAAATGTCGTTAAATAAAACTTGGCACGATGCCAACAAACTATATTATTATTTTTGTAAAACTTGGCACGATGCCAACAAACTCACTAATCGTATCCCCACTGCTCCTCACGATTTCCTGCAGGTCATCGCGTGAAAGGGTGGCGACGCGGTGGCCTTCCACCTGCAATTTACGGTTATTGTTGGGAACCAGGGGCGTTCAATATACTCACGCCCGGACACCAATGACGATCAGACCTCGTTCTTGCGACTAGCACAGTTTGTTGATGGTATTGTGCGGGTGTGTAAATTATTGTAGAAAGCTTGCGGTGCCCGACAATAAGTAATAGTCGTTCGTTTTTTGTTTTGGAATAAAATTAGAAGGGGCCCGTCCGTCACTTATAAACTTCTCAGATCCAGCGGGATGTGGCGTTTATCCTGGCCCAGGAGACCGGCTTTGCTTACAATTCCGGGGATTCCCAGGCCCACCCTTTTCCAGTACTCGCCAAGTCCACCGTCAATTCACTTCGCAGATCGGATGATAAGCGGGGTCTATCATGGAAAAAAGGACCTTGTCAGCCCCTCGTCGGCAAGTTGGCCTGAACTTTTGGAAAATTTAACAAAGGTGATCTAAGAGGAAACGGGCATAGTTTCGTGCAAAGAAAGCATACGCTGTTTTCTCGTATCACGAGTTCCCCGAACTTTTTGCGAAAATCGGCCAATTATGAACTGGTTGCGATACAAACGCGCCGGGGTTCTGATGCGAACCCAGGCGCGTTTGTGTCGCCCTGACTTCGTAATTGAGATATGAGCTCGACCTCCGGTTTAATTACCCAAGTTTGAGGTATCTAAAATTCGACTTGCCCGTAAATAGCAATATGCGGCTTATACCAAAATTTTGGAATGGCCTCGCTTAGACGGAGCCACTGTACACGCCGATGAAGGGTTAGCGAAGCGGTGGACTCTAGCACAACGGCTAGTGCGCATTGCCGGTAACCGCGATAGAATATTTGACAGCTTTTAAATTGTATTCATCAAGATTAACTTATCAGGCATCCTTTGCAGGGAAGATCCTTAGCCCCTCGTCGGCTAATTTGGATGAGGTTTTGTAACATTTTGGTAGATCAATATTATTCGCTTGCGGGCAGGCAAAAGCCCGCATCTCCAAAAAGGAGCCCATGGCCAGAGGGAAGACTTCGAGGCTTTGGCTCTGCCACGGGTCCTGCCCGACCACCCACCGGGGTGAGTGGTACTCGCAAGGAGTCACCGAGTGGCACCTTGCGGCGCCACCCGGGGGAGGGAGTTGGTACCCACTCGGATCCGGCGCCAGAACCGGGGCAGCTGGAGTAACAACGCGCTGCGACGCAAACGCGCCGGGTTGGGAGAGCGGAGCGGGGAAAGGGGAATAAGTTGTCAGAAATGCGCGTTTATGAGGTCATTTTTGAATCTGCAAACGATTGCTTTTCTCTTGGCCTTTGCATTGAGCATTCGCTCGGAGTCTCACCAACCTCGAAAAAAGTGGGCCTCAAATGTTCGGGTGTGCTCGGTATTGCACTTTGCTTACAGTACGTGGGATTATTGTCAAGAGCCCAAGCAATTCTAACTTATCGAGCGGGAGTCAAAATGTCAGCTTCCTGTATCTCTGGAACAACAAGAGCTACGAAGTTGAAATTTTGCAGGCTTCGGTTGGAATCCAGGTCCAACTAGCATGCAAAATTTCAGCTTCGTAGCTCTTGTTATTCCGGAGATACAGAAGGGGAATATGAGATAAACACAGTGTCGCGGAACGGGAAATTAGAATTGCTTGGGCTCTTGACAATACCAGGCCCTCCTGTTTCAAGTATTCGCCAGGACCACCGTCAATTCACTTCGCAGATCTGATCGGTATGCGGGGTCTATCATCTATTCTCCTCATACCTCTACGAGTTCATCACCCGGCAGCAGTCCATGCACATCGTCCGGTCGCGGTGGTCCCGCACGGAAGTCTGTCGGCTCCACAAAAACAACCTGGAATTAAATGTTCCGAAATTAACCGATAATTCCGCCCTGGGAAATATTGTCGGGCACCAAAACGCAGCGTATTCCTAGGTACCGTCGGAAAATACGGCTCTTTATCTACCGCCGTTTTATTACCAGTTTCAATAGCTGTGCGCCGCGTCATGGTGCCCGACAATAATATTCCGCTTACCGTTCGCAATTCTCCGCTGGCCGTCGGATACTGGACGCGGCGGATGGAGAAGCCGAAGTCTCCTGATATTTTTGTATTTCGAGCGGGTTACGGTAGCACCATCGAGGGTATCGCAAACTGAAATAATAAATCAAACCTCCAATATTCCGCTGTATTTGCAGGCGCCGCTCGGCTACTTGGACGCATGCGAGGGCGGGGAGGGAAAGGCCCTGGAATATTTGTATTTTAAATTATTTATTCATTTCGAAGTTCCCGCGCTTTTCCCCACTTGCGATGAATGGCGCTAGATATCAGCTAATTTATTATAATAGTCATTGGGAAGGGAGCATGCTGAACTCAACAGAAGCATTACAGTTGGCAAGGCCCCGTCATTATTAATTTTAAATAAATTAAGAACTTCATTTACCGCTGAAAATGTGAGCGGTTCGCACTGAAAAAATATTTTAGATTTATTTTTTTACATTTATTTTATGAACTCACCGCAATGTCAAACTCCTTCAGGGAACCAAAGGTGTGCGCCGCTCCCGAGTCGGCATGCCCATTTTCGGCGGGTCCTGAAGGGAATTTCTGTATCTCTTCGTGCCCAAAGCTACCGTACTCTGGCTCGGTCGAAATACGATTCGGTCCGGCTCGCTGTGACCGTTGGTCGTGGGTGAAGGGATAAGCGTTGATTTGATAGTAGTTGGGGAGAAGATGGGAGCGCGGGAATGCGAGACCGGGCTGGAGGACGTCGGGCTGGAGACCCTTCTCGGGCTGGAGCTCGTGAATGGGAACGCCGTCGACGGCGCCTCGATCGTCGAGGACAGAGGAGTAGGGACTTCGGGGATAGGTGAGGGATGAGAGAGCGCAGCGGAAGTCGCCGGAAAATGGCGGGGAAGAGGGGCGGGTGCCTAGAAATCAACCAGGGATTACGGTAGCACCATAAGGGTGATCGCGAACTGGAACCGGTGATCGCGGACTGGAACCGTATGTACCTGATGCTCCTGGTGACTACGCCCCTCGAGCGAAGGGTGCACGATGGAGGAAGCATCGAGCTGAAAAATCAATCAATAAATTTTTAAAGAAATATATGATTGTCGTTATCCCATGAGTTTCAGGTTTTATCGGGCACCTCAATGCAGCGCTTTCCCATGATAGCAACGGGAAATATTGCCCGGTATAAAAGTGATGCGGAGGCGACGCGCGAACTACCTTCGCGGTAAGCAGCGGCATAGGTCTCCATTTTAGGCCATAAAATTGCGGGAGATTAATAGCTGCATTTTCCGACGCTAACAGGGAAAGCGCCGAGCTTGGTGCCCGACAATGATACACATATTTAAATATACGTTAAAATTATAAAATAAATAATTTCAATAAAGAAGATGTCAATGATCTACCGGTGCTCTCCTCCTCTCCGGCACCGCGGGTGGCTTCTTGGACATGATGACGGGCACATCAACGGGGCCCTTGTCCTTCTTTTTCCCGAACGGGAACATGGCCCTGTAATTTAGGGATTTGGCACCGTGCCAAAAGGTAACAATGAATTTGGCACGGTGCCAAAAGCGAAGAGTCGGAAAAGTTAATCACACTGTGTGAACAACGACGTGGATGACTCAGAGGGTTCTTCTATCGGGAGGGGGGGGGGGGAATTTTTTGGGTGCAATTGAAGGAGGGCGGTGGTCCCCCACAAAAAAATGGACATGGTTTTCGGAAATGTGGGGGGGGGGTAAGGGTAATT
>JACMIG010001096.1:0-23053 GCA_014805385.1 Levipalatum texanum
GGAAGGGGAGAGGGGGAAGGGGGAGGAGAAGAAGAGGCCACGCATTCTCCGCGTACCGCGTCATTCTTCCTCGACTGTTCACTCTTCCTCCTTGCAGAGGGTACGCGAGTGTTCGAAGCTCTCCATGGACAAGGTGACCAGCGGCAACTCTTCGGGCCTTTCATCTAGCTGGGAAGGAGTCTCCGAAGACGCGCAGGTACATTCCTCCCGTATCCATGGCCCTCATCTCATCCCGAGATCCTCCCCGCCCCCTTACTCATCCCTGACTCACCCGCCTCCTTGAAATTCGTCAGCTTGCGGACTGTCAAGTTTCGTGGGCGATCCTTCCCTTGTATATAGAGTGGATGGGGTCTGCCATAATTTGTGCCTCAATTAGGCAGCACTTCTTGTCCCCCTCGCACCTGTTCGAGAGTGAAGTGTAGCCTTATTTCGGCATAATTTCTGAGCTAGACGGGCTAGATTTCTTTTGCCAATTTTGTCGACTTGTCCAAAGTGCGCAGCTCTCCATGTGAATTTGGACGGCCGCTCAAAATAAGAATAGGGCGAGAATCGCGTGTTTTGATGCGCTCGCGTGGTTGCATAAAGAAGCAAGAGTTGAATGACGACGCTGCAACCTGTTCCCCGTGCCCTCTGCTCTCTTCCGGAAGCAGCCGCTATCAGCTACTGTAGTGCCGCGGGGCCGAATCGAGGGAGGGCGAGAGAGGGGCCCAAGAGTCCACCCCCACTATGACCTTTCTCATTCGGTCAATGACACGGGGGTCCCCGTGGTCTCTTCGCCTTGGGCATAGGGAACCTCCCGAGGAACGAACCTATTAGTGTCGTTGCTGACCAATTATACGAGCCAGTAAAGTCAACCGGTTGGGGCGAGAGAGAGTCGTGGTCACTCTTGGTCTGTGATTCTCCTCTGAACATTCACTATCTCCAGGGGTTGTCACCATGTTCCCTTAGCCCTGTGGAGGTTCCCCGTTCCCGATACTCAGGGGGTATCCACCCCCCTTTCCCTTTCCCGCCTCCCCCTCCCCCTTCCTCCTTCTGTATCAAATGCGACTCTGGGAATGAGGAGTGGTGATGGGGATGAGCTGTGAAGAAAGCGAGGGGGCGACAGAGGATATCTCGAGGGGGTTCGATGTGAGGGGGCGGAGGAGTTGCCCTCTCTCCCCTCCCTTATCTCCGAATACAACATCGCTACCCCTCAGACAGTTTTCAGTCTCCGCCCCCTTTCCTAGTCTCTGCATTCAGACGCCTTCTCCCTCTCCCTCTTGGCCGGATCTCGGGCCTCGGCCTCTCTTTACCATACTCCCCCTCGTCCCTCCCTTCGATTCATCACCCGCTCAGATTGTCGTGTCCGATAGTGAGGTAGTCCCATCACTCCTCCCCCTTTCCCCTCCTTGCCCTTCCTCTGTCCTCGTCTCCTCGGGGGTCGCCTTGTAATCGGTCGAAGATTGTGTAGTCGTTGCAGTCGCATGAGAGCATGAACTCGACGGGAGACGCGCCCTTCTGGAAGGAGCAGACGGACATCGTCATCAGCGGAGTTTCTGGCAGATTTCCGCGGTGAGTCTCCTCCCCCCGGGATAAGCCGAGTGAACGGCTCCCGCCCCCCGAGAGCATTTTTGGATCGGGGGCTTGATGGGGGAAAGGGGATTGACCTCGATGGATAGCCTCGATTACACTTGAATAAAGCGGCCGCCCGTTCACACGTCGCTGCTGATGCAGTAGGGAGGGATACGAAAAAGGGAGTAGAGGGTGGCCCTTCCTCGACGAAAGAACCCCTCTACCCCTCGTCTCCCTCTTCCGTGCTGTGCAGTTCAAAGTTCACAGCCCATTTACCCTGGGATCGGCTCCCGTTCCTTGGCTATCCGCCCAGAGAAAGCAGGGAGGGGGTGGTTTATCAGATTGACCCTGCGGGATCCAGGGAAAGGGAACAAGGATAATGATAAGATCGATCTTTGTAGATGCGAGAATGTCGAGGAATTCGGGGACCTCCTTCTGGCAGGGGAGGACCTGATCACCGAAGACGACCTCCGATGGCCCCCTGGTAGGAGACACAGAAAAGGACACAACTGACCACTCACTTCAGGACTCTTCGACCTCCCCAAGCGTCACGGAAAGCTGAAGGAGCTGAAGAAGTTCGACGCTCAGTTCTTTTCCGTGCCTCCCAAGCAGGTGAGTACTGAGGCTCATTCAATCACATTGCACTCTCTCATTGGAGTCGTAAATGTCTGGATGTAGTTGCAAACCAAACGTTGCGTTGTGAAGTGATTCGAGGCCGAACAGTAGTTTGGGGGCAAAGAGAATGGATGTCTGCCTGTAAATGGCCCTTTTCCCTTTCAGGCAAACTTTATGGATCCTCAAGTGCGGATCCTCCTCGAGGTCACCTGGGAGTGCCTCGTTGATGCCGGTGAGTGACCACCCACTCCCCCCTATATCAGCATCATTTGTCATTAGCTGACATTATCGGCCTGAGTGATCAAAAGATACGAGGGCCGAGGGGAGAAAGTGCCAAAGGATGAGGGGGAGGGATATGAGGGATGAGCAGCTAGAGAGGGACGGCGATAGTGCTCTCGCGTACCATGTAACCTTGAACTGCATACACGTGATGCGAGAGAGATAGGGGCCCGGGGGAGCGCCCCCGGACGGATTTGCTTGTTGAGTTGGAGAGAAGGGAAAGTGGACATGGGGGACGAGGCCAAGAACACGGACGAGGGGTCCAACCTTGGGAATTGGGAAGGGAATTGAGGGAGGACAATTCAGGAATCAACCCGGTCGATCTTCGCGGATCGCGCACGGGAGTCTTCGTCGGATGCTCGGCTTCCGAGACTTCGGGCGCCCTCACGACGGACCCCGAGACCGTCACTGGATACACCCTTACGGGATGCGTCCGCTCCATGTTCTCCAACCGTCTCTCCTTCACCTTCGACTTCCGAGGTAACTGTCGTGTAGGGGAAGGATCCAATCCTCCTCTTCAGGTCCCTCATTCTCCGTGGACACGGCCTGCTCGTCTTCCCTCCTGGCGCTCCAACTGGCAGTGGACGCCATCCGCCAGGGACAGTGCGACTCAGCCGTTGTTGCTGGAGCTCACCTCACCCTCACCCCTACCGTATGCCCTCCCTCCTCCCTCCGATCTCAGCCTCCGATATGAGACCACATGACGCTGTGCTTGAGTTCAAGTGGCGTTCCAATGCTTACGGGGTAGATTGCAGGCGGCGCTGCAGTTCCTTCGCCTTGGAATGCTCTCCGAGCGCGGCTCCTGCCGCTCCTTCGATGAATCCGGTACGGAAAAGACCCAGAGGGGATTGTCAGTGCAAATCTCGATGGGGATCCATCAGATAAGCTTGCACTCTCACACAATCGCATCCTGTCCTAGTGCGATGTGACCACTGAAAATAAGGGTACATTCCCAAAGCTGGTATAAGTCGTGTTTTGCAAAGAGGAGGAAGGAAGATTGTAACACCTGGCGTTTGTGATGAATTTACTGACGTGATGGGAGACTTCTGGAATGGAATGGTACGAGGGACAATGGGGCGCACTCAATACATCGCTACGCTTGGAAACGTGGCAACTCTTCTCTCCGCCAAAACATCAAGTGCAGAGTTTACAGAAGAAGAGCATGATGAGGAAGTGGGTGGGGGCAAGTCACTTTCGTCTGTTGTGGAACCGGAAATCATGCGAACCTTTGTCTGATTCCTGTGAACCATCGATCGCCCGAGAGAACGTTCTCGGGTCTTTCTCGGAGAGAGAGAAAGGAGTGATGGATCTCCCATCTCGCACTTTCTCTTTACTTCCGACGGTGAATTGAGAGCACGGCGTACTTTGGACCTCATCGGCGCTTCTTGGTTGGCTGCTCCTTGAGAATTAGCCGCACCCATTTTATTGCCACGATCGGTTTGCGCGATCTTATCGTGGATCTCGCGTAGTGGGGGAGAAGGAGACGTCACGGCCAAGTTCGCTAAACTGGAGTCTCTGACTCAACGAAGGGCGCAAGCAAAAATCAAGAATTGCAAGGGGCCGAAAACTTGTCGAGAGGAAGAAAGAATGGGGGACCGAGGGACGAATTCAGGTGATGGATACTGCCGCACGGAGGGAATCGCCGCCATCTTCCTCCAGAGGAAGGACAAGGCCAAGCGAATCTACGCCACCGTCGTCCACTCCAAGTCCAACACCGACGGAAACAAGGAGCAGGGCATCACCTTCCCTTCGGGAGAGCGACAGGCTTCCCTCCTGGAGGAGGTCTACGCTGAGGCCGGCATCGACCCCAACAGCGTCTACTACGTCGAGTCCCACGGAACGGGAACCAAGGTGGACAAGAAAAGGGAAGATTGATAATGTGGGGCATCTTCAGGTCGGAGATCCGCAGGAGGCCAATGCCATCTGCCAAGTCTTCTGCTCCAACCGAGACCAGAATCAGCCGCTGCTCATCGGCTCCGTCAAGTCTAACATGGGACACGCCGAGCCGGCCTCCGGAGTCTGCTCTCTTGCCAAGGTGATATCAAGTGGGAAGCGGGTTGAATGGAGTATTTTCAGGTGCTCATGTCGATCGAGCGCGAGATGATTCCCCCCAATCTCCATTTCAACACCCCCAACCAGTACATTCCTGGTCTCGTTGACGGCCGTCTCAAGGTGAGCACTCTCTTCGCTTCACCTTCTATCCTCCATTGAACAGGTCGTCGCCGAGCCGACTCCTCTCCCGGGAGGAATCATCGGTGTGAACTCGTTCGGATTCGGAGGCTCCAACACCCACGCCATCCTCCGTGCGGCCTGCCACGACACGCCGCCAGCGAAGGCCGCCGACTTCACCCGTCTCATTACCTACTCTGGACGTACCCAGGTACAGTATCCCTCCAAAATGATCTCGTACTGAACATCTCAATTGCAGGAGGGACTCCAGAACGTGTTCGACAAGGCCGAGCAGCACAAGGACAACGTGCACTTCCTCGCCCTCCTGGCCAACCAGGCCAATCTGCCCGCCAAGGACACTCCCTTCAGGGGATGGATGCTCCTCAACAGGGAGGGCGACGCCCCCATCGTCAAGGACATCCAGAAGATCGCCATCACGGAGCCCCGTCCCATCTACTTCATCTACTCGGGAATGGGCAGCCAGTGGCCGGGCATGGCCAAGAAGCTCATGGCCATCCCCGCCTTCGACGAGTCCCTCCGCACCTCCAGCAAGTGCCTGGACGAGTTCGACCAGGATGTCTACGGTGAGTACTCTCTCTCTCTCTACCCCCACTACTCCCCTCTTCAGGCATGCTCTGCAACTCGGACCCTGCCCAGTACAAGAACCATCCCCTCAACTGCATCCTCGCCATCACGGCCATCCAGATCGCCCTCACCGACATTCTCGAGCTCATGGGCGTCACTCCCGGTATGCCCTGTTCCCCTCTCTCCACTCCATCCCTCCCCTCCAGATGGAATCATCGGCCATTCGACGGGAGAGATGGGCTGTGGCTACGCCGATGGCTGCATCACCCGGGAGCAGACGATGCGCCTCGCCTACCACCGAGGAGCCACCATCATGGCCAAGAAGGACATCATCCAGGGAGGAATGGCCGCAGTCGGAATGACCTGGGACGAGCTGACGAAGGTCCTCCCCGAGGGCGTCGTCCCCGCCTGCCACAACGGTGCCGACTCCGTCACCATCTCCGGAGATGCCGACTTGATCAAGAAGTTCTGCGACGAGCAGGCTGAGAAGGGAATCTTCGCCAAGATCGTCGACTCCTCCGGCATCCCCTTCCACTCTCCCGCCATGCAGCGTGTCAAGCAGGACATGCTCGACGCCATGAAAGTGGCCGTCCCCGAGCCCAAGCCACGCTCTTCCCGCTGGATCTCCACCTCCATCCCCGAGGACGACTGGGAGAGCGAGCTGGCCTCTACGTGCTCCGCCGAATACCACGTCCACAACGCCTGCTCCCCCGTCCTCTTCTTCGAGGCCCTGCAGAAGATTCCGGCGAACGCCGTCACCATCGAGCTGGCGCCCCACTCCCTCATGCAGGCCGTGCTCCGTCGCTCCCTCCAGAAGACCGTCATCAATGTCGGCATGATGAACATGAAGGCCGACAACGAGCTGGAGAGCTTCCTCCAGGTACTCAGTTGACTGTATCTCTCTCATATTTACTCCCATTTCAGGCCATCGGCAAGATCTACCAGGCCGGTATCACCGTGTGCTCTGACACTCTGTACCCTCCTGTGGAGTACCCCGTGCCCAAGGGAACTCCCATGATCGGTCCCATCTGGAAGTGGGACCACTCCCAGGACTGGCCCGTCATCGATGGCCGCAACATGGTAGCAGGAATGGGCGGAGGAGTCGCCTCCTCTGCTTCCTACACCATCGACCCGTTCGCCGCCGACAGCAAGGTGCCGTTTTGCCCATATCTACGAAAAATATGTTTATTCTTTGCAGGAGGCATACCTCCTCGACCACTGCATCGACGGCCGTGTTCTCTACCCCTTCACTGGACACATGGTCCTCGCCTGGCGCACCCTGTGCAAGCTGAAGGGACTCGACTACCTCAAGACGCCCGTCGTCCTCGAGAACATCAACGTGTACTCTGCCACGATTCTGACCAAGCCGATCAAGCTCGACGTTGTCGTCACCCCGGGATCCAACCAGTTCGACATCCTCTTCGAGGACCAGGTACACTTTGCGCTCCCTCTTCTCACCTCATTATTTCTTTTCAGGTCGCCGCCTCGGGCAAGATCTACATCCCCGACGATGTATCGCAGTTCTACTACGAGAAGCTCGATGACATCCGCACCTCCAAGCTCGCCGACCGCATCGAACTCGACAACGAGGACGCCTACAAGGAGTTCCTCCTCCGGTGAGAGATGCTCCCGCCATTCCCTCTCCCCTCCCCTCCCTCCTCCACCCTCTCACCCTTCCCCTTTCAGTGGCTACGAGTATGGACAGGCCTTCCGAGGCATCTACCGTACCTGCAACTCGGGAGAGCGCGGCACCCTCTATTGGACGGGCAACTGGGTTACCTTCCTCGACTCACTCCTCCAGGTGAAACTGAGAGAGAGATAGTGATCTATGGGAGTCCCACTACAGACTGCCCTTCTGGCCGAGA
The DNA here is from genome assembly GCA_014805385.1 of Levipalatum texanum. Classification (NCBI taxonomy): domain Eukaryota; kingdom Metazoa; phylum Nematoda; class Chromadorea; order Rhabditida; family Diplogasteridae; genus Levipalatum; species Levipalatum texanum. The sequence continues at coordinate 7,065 of JACMIG010001096.1, forward strand.
GGAACGACACTCTCCGTCTGCCCACCCGTGTCCGCTATCTCCGCATCGATCCCGAGAAGCACCTCAAGAATGTCATCGAGAAGGACGGAATCCAGGTACTGAAAGCGACGAGGAGACAGAGACCAAGAGCCTTTTCAGGTGGTGGAGCTCCGCAACGACATCGCAACCAACGGCTGCGTTGCCGGAGGAGTGGAATGCTGCGACCTCACTTCCCACGCTGTCGCCCGCCGCCTTCAGACAAGTGGACTCGTCTATCACGAGAAGATCCACTTCGTCCCCCACTACGACGACAACGCCTTCGCTGATGGCTTCATGAAGGACAGGGTCACCCTCACCCAGTACACCACCGTTCTCAAGCAGGGTTAGCCCGATCATCCCTTGTACATTTCATCTCGCACATTCAGTCATCTCTCGCGGCTTCGCTGAGTGGGAGAAGAAGGGCCTCCTGGCTGGCCTCTCCAACGGCAAACAGCTCCAGACTGCCCTCAAGGCCCTCGCCCCCTTCGCCGCCCTTCCTCTCGACGAGGCTCTTCTCAAAAAGTTCTCCGAGGATTCCAAGTGCTCCGTTCTCCACGCTTTCGAAGACGTCAGTCTCCCCATTATATCGATTCAATCAACGATTCGTTTAAGGTCTTCAAGATCAGTTCGACTGATCTGACTCCCGCTGAGTTCGCCGACACTGTCCGCAACCAGATGAAGTCCATCAAGGGAGTCGTCGACCTCGATCGCATGTGGAATGCTCCACTGATCCACGATCGTCTGATCAAGCCCATCCAGGTATCCTCAACCCTCCGCCACTCCAATCACTCTCTGTCATTCAGGACATCGCCATCGAGAACTCCGCCGGCCACAACAACAAGTTCTGCGGTATCGAGCTGAACTCGACGGAGCAGCTGAAGCTCCTCGTGGAGTCCATCAACTCTCATCCCCTCCTCGAGGTCGAATGGATCGTCGGAGGCCCCCATGTGGAGCAGCTTGACGAGAACACCATCGATCAGATCGGAGGACGCAAGGTTCGGAATAGCAAAGTCCTTCTAACTTAAGATCCACATTTCAGGTCAAGTTCGACCTGGACAACCCTGACTTCGGTGGGCATGCCGAGTGCAAGAACATGGACTACGTCCTGCTGGACAAGATCCTCTCGAGGAAGGTCGACCCCGTCGCCTACCTCAACCGCGTCAAGCATCTCCTCCGCGAAGATGGATTCATCATTGTCAACGAGGTCGTCCGCGATACCGAGGTATACCATTCCGCCCACTCTCAGAATAACCTCCTTCTTTCCAGCTGGCGGCAGCCATCCAGGGCATGATCGAGACGAGCCTGGAAGTGACCCCTGGCCGCATCTTCGGAACCTACTTCACTGACGAGGAGCTCCGTCTCATCTTCACCGAGGCCGGATTCCGCATGTGCAATTACCAATCGGACCCGTCATCTGCCCTCACCTGCTACCTCATCCGCAAGATCCCCGAGAAGCCGAGAGAGCCCGTCTTCGTCGACGTCGACGACATCCAGGAGTTCTCGTGGATCGAGCCCCTCAAGGAGATCGTGGAAGCTCGCCTCAACGAGCCCGACCACAAGACCATCTGGCTCACGAACACCAAGGTATTTCCATCCCTCCATTGTCACTGCACTATACAAGAAAATTTTTTGATAATATATCATGAAATAATAAAATATCATAGCATGCCTTTCTCAGGTGCGCAACAATGGAGTGGTCGGCATGGCCCTCTGCTTCACGGAGGAGAACCTGAAGGCCAACCGCTTCCGTACCCTCATCGACATGTCCGTGGACCCGGCCACTCGCAATGGCCCTGCCACCCTCCACCTCGAGGACGACCTCGTCAAGGACATCATCAAGTTCGACCAGCACGCCAACAACTACAAGGACGGCGTCTTTGGATCCATGCGCCACATCATCGTCCGTGATGGTGAGTGGAGGAAAGATTGAGGTGTAACCGGAGGAACCTTGCAGAGGACAAGAACCAGTACAAGGACTGCGAGCACGCCTTCATCAACACCACCGTGAGGGGCGACGTCTCATCCCTCGCCTGGATCGAGTCGGCCAACCAGTTCTTCGACGCCATGCCCGGCAAGAAGGAGACCCTCAAGGCAAGCAAAAATAAATTGAATATAAAAACAAAACAAAACATTACGACCACGGTAGGGATCGAACCTACAATCTTCTGCTCCGTAGGCAGACGCGTTATCCATTGCGCCACGCGGCCATACTGCAATGGGCATTGTTTTCGGTGCATTAGCATGACCCAGGGAGGACAAATTCGATGAGCGAGAGACGCAGATAGCAGTAGTCTCATTCTTAAAATGGAAGTCGAAATGAGTCTCAAAGGCTACTTAACCAGAACCTGAGATAACTGAGAGAGTGTTGCATCTTGGTAAGAACTTAAACAAATAATCGCATTTTCAGCTGTGCCAAGTGTACTACGCTGCCATCAACTTCCGTGACGTCATGCTGGCCTACGGCCGTCTGTCGGCTGATGCCATCCCCGGAGCCTTCGCCAGCCGCGAATGCCTCCTCGGAATGGAGTACGCCGGTCGCCTTCAGGACGGATCCCGATGGATGGGAATCCTCCCCGCCCAGGCCCTGGCCACCTCCGTCGTCATCGACATGGACTACGCCTGGAAGGTGCCCGCCTACTGGTCCCTCGCCGAGGCCGCCACCGTCCCCGTCGTCTACACCACTGCCTACTACGCCCTCGTCTGCCGTGGACGCATCCGCAAGGGAGAATCCATCCTGATCCACGGAGGATCCGGAGGAGTCGGACAGGCCGCCATTGCCATTGCCCTCGCCAAGGGCTGCACGGTCTACACCACGGTCGGATCCCAGGAGAAGAAGGAGTACCTCAAGAAGAAGTTCCCTGCCCTCCAGGAGCACCACTTCGCCAACTCTCGGTATGAATTTGATTACCTGCAGCTTTCTCATTGCTCCTTTGTAGCTCTACCGATTTCGAGCTCCACATCCGCCACCAGACTCGTGGACGCGGCGTGGACCTCGTCCTCAACTCCCTCGCCCAGGAGATGCTCCAGGTACTCCCCCTCTCCTCCTCCCTCCCGTCAACTTTCCTCTCTTTAGGCCTCCGTCCGCTGCATTGCCCAGCATGGTCGCTTCCTCGAGATCGGAAAGATGGATCTGTCGCAGAACTCTGCTCTCGGCATGGCCGTCTTCCTCAAGAACGTCTCCTTCCACGGCATCCTTCTGGACGCCATCATGGACCAGAGCATCGGAAACAAGGAGGACTGGATGGAGGTTGCTGCTCTCCTCGAGGAGGGAATCGCCAACGGAGTCGTCGTCCCCCTCCACCACACCGACTTCGCCGCCGAGAAGGCCGAGGATGCCTTCCGATTCATGTCCGCCGGCAAGCACATCGGAAAGGTCCTCATCGAGATCCGCAAGGAGGAGCCGGAGAGGATCTGCATCCCGAAGCCGATCACTGTCAAGGCCATCTGCCGCACCCTCTGCCACCCCCAGCACGTCTACCTCATCACTGGAGGCCTCGGAGGATTCGGACTCGAGCTCGCCCAGTGGCTCATCAACCGCGGTGCCCGCAAGATCGTCCTCACTTCTCGTACCGGAATTAGGACTGGATATCAGGCTCGCTGCGTGCACTTCTGGCGCCGCCTCGGCATCTCCGTCCTCGTCTCCACCCAGAACATCGCCAAGGTACATACACTCAAATCCCTCTCCCTTCTAAACTATTCCATTGCAGCAAGAGGACTCGCGTGAGCTCATCCGCCAGTGCCAGGAGATGGGCCCTCTGGCCGGAATCTTCCACCTTGCCATGGTCCTCCGCGACTGTCTCTTCGAGAACCAGAACGTCCAAAACTTCAAGGACGCCGCCGAGGCCAAGTACTACGGTACCCTGAACCTCGACAACGCCACCCGCGCCATGTGCGACGCCAACCTCCGATGGTGAGAAAATCCCCCTGTTCCCTTGCTAATGACTCTCTCCAGGTTCGTTGTCTTCTCCTCCATCACCTCTGGCCGAGGAAACGCCGGTCAGACCAACTACGGATGGTCCAACTCCACCATGGAGAGGATGATCGACCAGCGCCGCCGCGACGGATACCCCGGAATCGCCGTTCAGTGGGGAGCCATCGGAGACGTCGGAGTCATCCTCGAGAACATGGGCGACAACAACACCGTCGTGGGAGGAACCCTCCCTCAGAGGATGCCTTCCTGCCTCGCCGCCCTCGATCTCTTCCTCTCCTGGAACCACGGAATCGTCTCCTCCTACATCAAGGCCGACCTCGGAGAGAAGAAGAAGTCTGGCGGTGGCAACCTCCTTCAGACCATCGCCCACATCCTCGGAGTCAACGACATCTCCCAGCTCAACCCTGATGCGAACCTCGGAGACCTCGGACTCGACTCCCTCATGGGCGTGGAGATCAAGCAGGCCCTGGAGAGGGACTACGACATCGTCCTCTCCATGAAGGACATCCGCACGCTGACGCTCAACAAGCTGCAAGCGCTGGCGGAGAACGGAGGAGCCACGGAGGCCCTCCAGAGCAACGAGCTCGACCTCAAGAAGGTAAGTAGTCTCCTCAAGGACTCCTCTATTCAAACAATTGCAGGAGGGCGAGAGGGAAGCCGAGCAGAACACGGTCGAGATGCTGGAGAAGCAGATGAACCAGCTGTTCAAGATGCGCGTCGACGTCAACGACCTCGACCCTCAGGACATCGTCGTCAAGTGCAACAACGTCGAGAAGGGACCGCTGACCTTCTTCCTCCACTCCATCGAGGGAATCGCCACGCCCCTCCAAAGGGTCATGAAGCGGTGCAACTTCCCCGCCTACTGCTTCCAATCCACCAAGGAAGTCCCCCAGGACTCCATCGAGTCTGTCGCCCGCTGCTACATCAGGGTAAGGCATTCATTTATTCTCTACAATGACTTACCTTTCTGAAACCTGAGTCATCCATTAATTCGCCCCTTTACAGGAGATGAAGAAGGTGCAGCCCACCGGCCCCTACCGTCTCATCGGCTACTCCTACGGAGCCTGCATCGGCTTCGAGATGGCCTGCATGCTCCAGAAGTCCGATGGCCCCAACGCCGTTGAGAGGCTCATCCTCCTCGACGGATCCCACCTCTACATGCAGACCTACCGCAATGTTTGTCCCCTCCCTCACTTCCATCCCTAATTGTTCCCTCTGCAGGTCTACCGCATGGCCTTCGGAGTCACGGGCGACACCCTCGTCAACAACCCCCTCTTCGAGTCCGAGATTATGTGCGCCATGACCCTCCGATTCGCCAACGTCGACTACAAGAAGTTCCGAGTGGAACTCCTTCAGCAGCCCGGATTCAAGGCCCGCGTCCAGAAGGTGCCTTTCCCTCTTCCCTGACCCTCCAACCCTATTCCTCTGCAGGTCGTGGACACTGTCATGACCACCGGCCTCTTCAAGTCGCCCGAGACCGTCGCCTTCGCCTGCGAGGCCATGCGATCCAAGTTCCTCATGGCCGACAAGTGAGTGTTTCTTTGCTTCCTCACTCCACAGAATCTGTTCCATCATTATGTGTTAAAAATGGCATTTTTCCAGGTACAAGCCCGACGGCAAGTTCGCCGGCCACATCACCCTGATCAGGGCCGAGCAGGGAGCCGCCCGAGAAGAGGACGTCGGCCAGGACTACGGAGTCTCCGCCGTCTCCGACAACCACTCCGTAAGCAAACTTCCCCAACTTTCTCTGCTTACCCCTTATCGGATTCCAGTAGAATTAAACCATGAATCAACAATCCTTACAGGTCTTCGTGGTGGAGGGAGACCACGACACCTTCGTCCAGGGCAAGACCTCCGCCAAGACCGTCGAAATAATCAACGAGCTCGTCAGCCAGTCGTACACCGCCTAATCTCCACTCCCCCCCTTATGAACCCTCTAGCTCAAATTAAATTTCTTTCTCCAAATCTCTGTATGTCCCCGTCTCTAGTTCTTTCTTATTAAATTGTCTTTATCTTTGTCGTGCTTTTTCGTCCTTCGTATGTTCTCGCACTGCATTATGGCTACGTCTCCCGTACAACTAGCGGGTTCTCTCCATCCAATTAATCATCCCTCTCAATATAAACCCCAGTTCGAGATCGGGCCGCGTGCTCTGGCGACTTTGCTTTCCTCCCTCCCCCCACTCGCGCATCTACATCTCCATCATAGCCCCCCTTTTGTATATCGCGAGTCTCCCCGGGAAAGTAGCTCTCGCAGCCGAGCCATTTCGTTGTTTGTTCGTGTCATTGCCGTGGATTGCCTTGTCCCTTCCCCCGATCGCCTCCATCTCGCTTACCACTGTACTTGTGAAAGACTTTATCCAGTCACTCCACATCCATCTCACTCTCCTCTAGATTTCTCCCAACATCCGATTCACTTTGTTTTGTTGCCTCATTCCATAACCTACTCAAAATTGTTTTCGATTAGCGAACAGCCTAGGGCTACAATATATTTCTTTGTTCTCATTTCCTAGATTGATTACTGAGAGATATTCCTTATATTTTATAGTTTCCCGTCATTTGGAATACATGTGTTTAAACTTGACGCTTTAGCTTCTCCCAGAGTGAAGGCAATCAAGTTTGTCCACATTATTCGAAAATTAGTTGTTTTCGTGATGCTTGCTCATTTCAATCATCTAAATCACTTATAGTATTTTGTGTTCTCGGTATTAATTCAGATCCATATCATGTAATATTATGCGTCATAATAATTGTCAAGCGGATGCTACGGTAGTTCTTGCAGTTGTAATAGTTGTCCTACTAGAGTTGCTTAGGTGTATAGTGCTTCATGGTTGTAACATCTGAGTGGGTCTGCCAGCTACACTCGCCAACCATGCTGTATTGTATTCTCTGTTGCATTTCCAAGTAGGGTAGCGTTTTCTCTGAATGGACAAACGTATGTGATAGTTACTTGTGTTCAAAATTAGAATGCCTGATGCTTGAGATTGTAACATCTGAGTGAGTCTGCCAGCTACACTCTCCAATCTCTGGTTGACTGTATTCTCTGTATTGTTGTTAACCTCCCACTTGTAACTGTCGCCCTCCGCCGCCTTTCTCTGTACTCCGATCGACTCAAGTAAGCATAGTGGCCCTTGCCTCCAGACTGCTTTTCCCTTCGTCTTCTCTCCCATTTCTTCCATTTCCGGCCCCATTCAATCGCATTTTGAGAATCTTCTGTTCTCGTAGACATTGTCACGATTCGTTTATCGTAATAAAAAGAGCGAGATAGTTGGACGCTTGATGAGTTGTGGAGTGGAATGTAAGGAAGTGAGTAGGTCACCGTGGACACTATCGCTTCTGATCTTGACTCTCGAAAGGAGGTCACACACAGAGAGAAAGGAGTTGATCCGACTACGAGACAAGAGGACACGGGGAGTCCCACTCTGTCGGCTATGAGGGAAGAGGGAAGGAGAAGGGAGAGGGACAGGGAGGAGGGCGACTTCCTTCCTGCACCGATACCATCGGACGGCTCCTTTGCGAGCGGCGAGAGGGATGGGAGAGAGGACGTTCCGTGGGAGATAAGAGAACGGAGGGGAGAATTAAAGGCTATCTACAATTGACGAGGGATCTTTCCCGGAATAATTGGTGCAGACCACGCAGAGAGAAAAGAGGAAGAAGAGATATGGGGTGCAAGGGAATGAGGGGCGAAAGGGCAAAGTAATTAGATCCTAGTGTCGAAGAGTTCGAGGGACCGCCGGATGACATCGTCCTGAAGGCAAATCTGCACGAATTCCTCGCGAGTCACGACGCCGTCCTTGTTGCAGTCCATCTTCTGAAAGCATCCCTTCTTCTTTGTGAGTCCCCGAATGTTCAATCAAACAGTACAACGCCATCCGTATTCTGGCGAACCTCTACAATGGAAGTGGCGTGAGCGAGGATGTAGGAATACGTCACGGGAGGCTCCGACGCGTCTCCCAGCAGATCATACATGGACTGGGCCACCCGAACCAATTCGGAGTGCCCTATAGCACCTGAAAATGAAGCATTCCCCCGGTACTTTCCTTAACAACGAACCGCGATTGTCGATGTCATACAGTGTAAAAATCCAGTTGACCTTTTCGGGCACCGATCCACGTGAAATCAAGGACAGACCACCAACGAATTCCTGAAATTAGTCAATCATGACTGTCTCTGACATTTTGTGTTTGCAAAGTTCTTCCGAATTTTCGACATCAAAGCATCAAAGATCAATTAGAGCCAGACGTAAGGACACAGTGAAACCCTCTTGCTATCCATCTTGGACGCACTTTAATGAATGCGTGATGAGCCTTGTATCCACACACTACATGCCATCACAGAGACACGAGGAAGTGACTCCATTCCTTTCGAGTCTCTTCAGAGGTTTCTGCCCTCCCTCTCACAACGTCATGCTCGTCTAATTATGTAGTGAAATCCCTCCGGACTCACCTCGAAACTGATGATTCCGTCTCCGTCTCGATCGAATGTACGGAAGACGTACTGGGCATACTTGGAGGAACCCCCTCGGGGGAAGAATTGATGATAGATTTCGTTGAATTCAACCAGCGAAATTCGACCGTTTGGACATCCCTGAAAAGATCAGATTTATTGGCCTTCACGAAATGGCAGAAAACATATGGGATAAGGCGATGGCACAAGCAATATTCTCATCCAGCCTTTCCTCGGGGTCAAAGAGATCACAAATTGACGTGATAAGTACTAATGTTGAAATCACACCTGTTTGAAAGCTCTGTAGATAATCTGTATCTCCTTCCGCGTGAACTTGGTCTGACTGCACACGGCATCAATGCTTGGGGGACGATAGCGGGGCGTGGGATCGGAATCCAGTTCCGGGTCGCAGTCACCTGAACAAGTCTTTAATTACCTCAAGGAACGATAAGATAAGTACCCCGTCTACTTCTGGGACACTCGGCGTTTTCGACATCGGGGACAAGGGAATCAGAGTGGGGGATAAGGGAAGTCGTCTGTGAGTTCTGCCTCATCGCCCGCCCTTGTTCGGCCCTCTCGTCTGCTTGCAACGGGTGAGAAGGCCAAATTACGCAGCCACCACGAGATTGTGCATTGTGGCAGAGGATGGACGTTGTTGTGGGTTCTCGACTGACGGGGCGGAGAGGCTTCATCTTCTGGCCCTCTGGCCCCTCCCTCTCCTCCCTCTGTGACGCCCTTTGATCCTCACGGGACTCCAGTGCCTCTAATTCACTTCCCCCGATCACGCCTGCCAAGCATGAACGAGGACTGGTGAAGTGTAAGGATATTGAGAGGGATTCTATTGGGAACGAATGAGTCTTGCAGAAGACACTGGCCATTAATCATACCCGATAACGGAAAACAAACCAAAGCATGAGAAGTAGATTCTCAACAGGGCCGCTGGATGGGAGGAGCGGTTGAGAAGTTGCTTTGCCTTGTGCATGGCAACTGCCGCTTGGGAGATTCCAGGAATGGGGGCCGTTCCCTCGGAGATTGACGCACGGCGAACTTTGCAATCCACTTCGAGATGCAGAGGATAGTTACACAGCTTGCCCTATTCCCATCCATCAATCACATGTGTGGAACATTCGAATGCTAATACTACCACTCATTGTCAGGTCACAATGAATGATTCATTATGGCAATTAAAGAGCACTTACCAATATAGTAGGAACTGGAGGAGGCGTAGTAGGGGTCCTCGTTGATGGGAATGGCCATGGTCGAGTGGAGGTTGTTTGATCAGCCTTAGGCTGCAAGAAATGGAAGAAATGGAGTGTCGTGTACGGGAGTGGAAACAACGTTACGGCGGCCGAGGCATGGCAACACCTCCAACCACTGACGCTCAATGCTCATTCGTATCCCGGAACGACAAAAAGCACTTGATGCACGGAGCGGAACGATGTAAGTAAGGTGATAGAGGGAGGGAGGATCGGGGGCGGAGGAGCATGCATGGGACAGCGAGGACAGTCACTCCACTCTGTCTCTTTGATCAACACCATCCATAGACAATGGCAAGAGATACGACCATGTCGAGTACCGGCGTCCCCAAAAGCCCATCCCAAAAAGCAGGCACGTTTAGAAATGGCGTCACCGGGGAACGAGCTCGGTGGGCATGGCTACCACGACATCACTTTCAGACTCGGCTCAGATGGAGGGCCATTGTTTCATTCTGCAATTAGCCCCACAACAATGGAAGGGAGGCGACAAGTAACGAGAAGTGGCGTCAAGGCTACGAAATGGGACCCCTGCCGTGCAGGGTGAACGGGACTGCCAACGGCCACTACCCGCTCTTTCCCGGTATAATTTTATGTGGTGTTAGGGGGCAAAGGGAAGGAGTGAATGGGCACGCATTTCAGTCGGTGGAAACGCGGTAGAGAAGGGCATCGTAGGCCAGCATCTCCGCTGGTTTCACATGATGGATACTAATGAGATCGGAAGAGATGGCCGCTGCTCCCTATATTATTCATTCACGTATTGAAACACCGAAGAGTTTCACCTTTAGCTTTGGATCGTATTTGTCATAGATCCACTTTTGCTTGACGAGTTGTCCAATGATATCTTCGAATCGGTATTGGTTGAAGCGTTGTTGCCCCGTCGTAGTGCGAGTGTCGATGGGGTAAATACCGATGTTGGCGAAGCATCTGAATACGAGAGATATAAATAGACTATAGAAACGCATCACATTCCAACACCGGCATCTTCATGTTCGCTCGGTGGACAAAGAGTCCTGTTGTCGTACAATTTCTCATCGAATAGTTTCATGGCAGCCCTGAATTCCCGTTATTGTGAGCTGAAGGTTGGCGAACCTGCTCAAGGCGTATCCCGACCCTCCAGCATTGTATCCATGTTCCTAAAAACTCGATTTCCAACTCTTGCAGTGGAAGACTCACCATATACTTCTTCGTGAAGTTCAGTCGATACCCGATATACAGAGGCTCATTTGGATCGAAACCTTTCAGATACTTTCTCAGATTCTCCATGATCACGTACGAATCTCCATCAGCCTGCATTGCTGTTCTAGGTTGCGTATAGATTTGCATTACCTTGAAATACCAGTCGAACTTGGGATAGCGATTGTATGCATACTTCAGTGCCCAAAGTCCTTTAGAAAGTAAATGAGCATGATCGTCGAGGATCTGCAGAGAACGCAACTAATCCTCTTCTCCTCTTATCTATTACCTCTCCGAACGTCACAGCATACGGAATCAGACTGGCCGTTGAAGGACCAATTCGTGATTCATTCCAATAGACGGTGCCCTGATAGGAGGATTCGTTATTATGAATATAACGAAAGTCGTGATCAGGAAGATTCAGATCAAAGAGATACCTCTCTGGCCATATTCACTCACTACAAGATACCTTTTCGATTGGTTTTGAGACATAGAATTCTCCACGATCGCATCGCGGAAGCCAAGTTTCAACCACTGTAGAGACCTGAACGCTTTCCGCTAAACTAATGTCCAAAATGACACACATATAAAGCAACGGAAACTTAATTACCCTGTTGAAGTGTTTGGGATGAGTAAACAGAAAGCAATAAATGGATCCCTCTTCCGGCAGCTTTCTTGACCCTTCCGATACAATTGTTCGATTCAAGATCTCCTCGAAAGTTCCTCTGAAGTAACCGATGAGATGAAAAGTGGAAGGCTTACCCTGGAAGCAAAAGATCCTTCTTCGGGTTGTACTTAGTCACTTTCGGCTTATAAGGGCTCTTTGGCTTAGCTGCCACTGCACTTTTTTGTTTCGCGGTTGGCTTGACGTCCTTTCTCGTGGATCTGCAAGACACTTTCTGCTTAGGCAAAATAATTTGACGGTACTTGGGTTCTTGCGTGCTCAGATACGAAGGATCATCAGAAAAAATGGACTTTAACTTCTGCTTGTGCCTGAAACTGAAGATCAGTAACTAGAATAAATTCGACATACCAATTGAAAACTTGATCACTTTCTTGTCTCTGAAATATTCCAGAAATAAAAAGAAATACAATCAGCAGACTGAGCGGCAAATAAAACATCATGCAACATTTCGAAACCTGAAGGAGAAACAAACATCGGATTTTTGAAGTTACTTACTTTTCGCATTTCATGAATCAAATTACTGAGAAGAAGCGCAAGAGGGCTTCAAGAATTGACGATCACTGAGATCACGACGGAGGAATGTGAATCGACGGTACTATGACACAACGAGGAGGAGGAAGAAGCCACGCCTTTGAACGCCCTCCTATGTATGGTCATAAAGATAGAGCCCATTTCTATCTTCCGGTGAGATTCCCACCCCATGCCCCCTATCTGCTGAATCCTCAACGGTCGAATCGGCCATAATATCGATTATTTCAAGTCGTGCAGGACGAAGTCGAGAAGTTTTCTAACGTTCAATATGACAAGACGAATGCGAATGCTGTAGAGACTCACCATTGAAACACCATTGAAGCAATGTACACATGAGAATGATAACAATGTCTACCCACGCCCTGTTCGACATCCCAAATATTTATTGTACTCCAGGCTTTTATTATGACGTCAGAAGTAGTTTTCAATTGTCGACGAGAAATCGCAGTATAGCTAAGGTGAGAACAACTCCGATAGTATCTCGGGTTGTTGACGATGTCTGAAGGGGTGTTCTAGTTCCAGGTTTACGACAACCTCACCGTTGTGCTTTCGCTGTTCTCCGCTTGAGTAGATGGGGGAATTATCGTTTCTGCGAAAGAAGTAGAAGGCAATTCAGAAGATGTTGTGATAGGAGGGGTAGTTGTAGGAGTTGTGGTTGTGGCGGCCAACGTGGTTATAGGCGGTGGATTTACACACGAAGAGTCGCGGCCCCCTGCAAGGGGATCCATTGAAGGAGACAGCTGCTGTTATTAAAAGTTATTGCATTTGGAAATTTCCCCTGTCTCCGTAGCTTCCATAAACTACTTCTTCGCTTGAATTGCACCACAATGATTTCTTCAACCCTTTATCCAGTCATGCATATCAACACTTCAAAGGCGTACTTGTCTTGATTTGATTGAACTTGTCATGTGAAATGGCAGACGAGTTTGTATTCTGTGGAGGGAAGAAATCTCCAGTGAGAGCGGGAACGATCTGAACATTGACGCACGGACGTTTAGTTTGTAGCACATTAAAATACCTGGTTCCACACAATGTTATCGCGAGGCATGTAGTCCTTGTCCATCACGGGGTTGGGTCCATTGATGTTCATGAAAATATTCTGACCCTTCACTGGGAGCGGCTTCCATGATCCATCGGGTTTGGGCTGCCTGCAATAGCATCATTACACTGTGAAATGTTCAGACATCATGTCCTGAAATTTGAGAGCAATGCACAGCCTTCACAGCAAAGAGACATAGTGGGAACTAACCCGTATTTGGCGAAGTCAGTCCATGTTTTTCCGAACCACTCTGAAACGGCCATGTCAACCTCCGTCGCCCTTCCATTCTGGAATGCAGCATTCCAGTTCTTCTCCCGCTTCCACAGATAAGCGACTTCAGCGGTGTGAGGAACAGCTGAAAAGGAATTGAAGGTGAATTGAATAGGGAGGCAACAAACCCTCGGGCCAGCCGTCGATGTCGTAGATTCTGCCAACATTTGGGGAGTAGGTCATTTCATAGAGGTAAACGCGCGAGTTTTGGTTGGCAAGGTAGTCGCTGAATTCCCGGTGAATGAACTGAGTGAAGCCTCCCGCAGTGAACGCCTGGAAAAGGTTGATAAAGAAACAAGGAATAGACGCTTCTGACTCCGGAGATTGACTTTATCCATAGAAGATGGTCGTCGGGATCAGCGTATACTCCAGCATAGACGTTTTCCAGGATCGTCTTCATGTCGTCCATGCGATCTCCAAAGAAGGTCGCGAACACCTTAAGATAATTTATAAAGTGAAGTGGGATTCACTGACATCGAATTCGAACTCGAAAAGATACTTGGAGTAGAGCATGGGCCACGAGATCCCCTGTGATAAAAGGAGCATATCTGAATAAATTAATTGATAGTAAAAATTGAGCGGAATGCAAACCGTAGTATGCCCACTCGTCATGATTACTTCCCATCATGATCGGAATATTCCGTCGCATAGGTGCGAGATGATGGGGAATGTCGGGCATGAAGGAATCGTCCACTTGCATCTTCCATCCCAGAATGTTGATCTGAAAAAGGAAGATGATTGGAGCAAAGGACGCTCAGTCGCCTTATCCAAGTCGATCCACTCAGCTGGATCCTTAGTATCAAGGCAAGTTTTCAGGCCCGTGAAGTTGTGTCCAAGCCAGTCGTCGATACTGATGTCGCACAGCTAAACAGGACTTGGAATATCGGAAGGACATGCCTCGACTGCGCGCTTGAAGCTGAGGTGATCGTAGCCAAGGGAACCCTCGAACGTTGTCAGAGCAACGCCGGATTCCATGATGGCCTGTTGGAAGAGATCTGCATTGAGAATCTCCTCGGGCTCTCAGATGGCCTTGCCTTGAGATAACGGGGAGTAGGTGTGAGCAGATACAGAGGCCGCCCCCGCACTCTGGCCGAACAGCGTGATCCTATAGGGATCGCCGCCGAAGTGGACGATCTGGTCGTTGACCCATTTGATGGCTTCCACCTGTATAGGAATTGAATCGTTAGAGGAAACGGAGAGAAACCTGGTCGTGCATTCCGAGGTTGGCAGGGAAGTCATCGGTGGCGGTGGTGAAGAAGCCGAGCATCCCGATTCGATACTGGATAGTAACGACGACGACTCCACGAGAGACGAGGTTGGCAATGGCCCCCTGGTACGGGTACTCCTGGGCACAGCCACGCTGACATGCCACTCAGTTCCTTCTTGCCTCCCTCTCTCCTTACCATCAGTGCCCCTCCATGGATGTACAGCATCACGGGGTACTTGTACGCGGAATTAACCTGAAGGAATACGTCATCTGTGATATACGGGTCCATGATTGGCCCTATCGCGTGTCTCATTATCTTTGATTCTGATGCGTAAAGTTTGGTCGGCGAAATGTCCATGAACAATCTTGGACCTCGAGAAGGAGAACCGATTATCTCTAAGCCTCGTGTAAACACTTATCTCTTGCACAGCAGAGATATTGTGGGTGGAAATTAGGTGTGAGATCACTATCAGCCTGGGAATCTTCTACGACCATTCGGCTATTCCGTAGTGGACAATCAAAGAGAGGGCGCCTCGCACTTCAATCTTTCCAACACCTCCCACATGTAGATAAGACTATATTTGCAAGCCCTCGATTGCACAAAACTTCGAATGGAAACACACATCGGGAGTGAAGACATTCAAGTAGAGGCAGTCCTCGCTCTGGTGGGCATCTGCACAACTTCCCCGTTGGAAACAGGCATCTCTGAATGTAATTACACCAGTTCTCTAGAAGTTCCCAAACCGGTATTCCTGAGCGACGAAAACAGAGTCGTCGTTCGTATACTTGCAGACTGCAGCAGGCTTCTGAATTTATAATTATTCACCGAAAATCTAGCAAATTACTTTGAATCTCCGTTCTTTTACGGGCGGCAATACGAATGGAATTCCTAGGAAAACGTCAGCTGATCCATGCCAGAATGAGGTGTCATTCGATCCCATATCGACGTGCCATCCCCTCAATCTTCCTCGAGGTGTCGACACTTCTATCGGAGTCTTTTCCTAAAAGAAATTTATTACTTACTAAATAGTAATGCCAATGTTTGTCTGATAATCTTACCTCTCCATTGGCGATAGCGGAGATGAGAAGAAGAAGCGTCGCGGCGTGTCTCCTCATTGTTGCCGGTGACAAGAGAAGAGCCTCACTCAACGGGCGGCCCCTATATACACAGTCATCGCAGGTTAGTCGTAAACCAGGCACGACACGGCCTCTCAGATAATCCGAAGACGGCTGAGTTCGCTATCTGCAACGATCGGAGCAGGCGGCAGGGGTTGGAGTGGAGCTTCCACAAATCTTCCACTATTCTACTCCCACACAACCTTATTAGTGTATCTCTTACAAGGGATAAATCACAGTCGGGTATGGCAACTCCGAGTCGGATATGGGGCGCTGCACCACTCCGGGGGGGAAACTACCAAAAAAATTAAAATTGGTCT
>JACMIG010001097.1:0-20773 GCA_014805385.1 Levipalatum texanum
TTCACCGATTTTGGACCATGATACCCCCATCATGGGTCAGAATGCACCATGAGGTCCCCCCTTACCCCCGAAAAAGTTGGAAAAATTTTTTGCTTGAAATTGACCAAAAACGTCTCCAAATATCTTTTTATGGCCATTAGAGTACATTATTACCGATGGAATGTACACACAGACTTTCGCTTTGCACCATGATACCCGTATCATGGTTCGAAATTTCGAAGAAAATTCATCACTTCCAACCCCGGATTTCAACATTGGAATTGAGAGATCTACTCGTTTATGTAAAAATAGTGTAAAAGTTCTACTCCTATCATGCATAACCTGCGAGTTGGGAAGCTCCAGAAACACACCTATTCCGGGTTCTTCACATTTCGGGCTGTAACTTCGCCTGGGAATGGTTCTGGGAGTCCGATAAGATATCATTTTGATCAGAGAGACGCCCATCACAGCGCCCTATGATTTGACCCGATTCGAATCAAAGTGAAAATATCGATTTTCCGAACTTTGATCTATCACAGCACCTCGAAAACTGCCCAGGGGCAAAAGTTATTCCAGCCACCATGGTTTGCCCCCCAGGGGAGTCGAACGCACCAACCCGTTTTTGGAGGTCAACTTCCAGGTCCCCTTCCTTCCCTTGTTAGAATGATTGGCTCGCAACAATACTTATTCCCCAATCCTCCAGAATCATGCGAGTGAATTGAACGGGCTAAAACAAGTGACTCTGTGTCTTTAATCGCATCTAATTGCTTCCGTTTTGAATCGAGCGTGGTACACAGAGTTTTATTACAACTTTTTTACCCTTCTGAATTCAGCTGACAATGAATGATGCGAAAGAATTGAAACGGGCGAAAACAGGGCGTTGTTATGTCTTTGCCGCCCAATTTTCTCCTCTTCTTGTCTCGCGCGTAGTGGCCTTTGGAAGGTGTCTGTCTCGTCTCGTGATGAGTCATGTCAGAAGGAAGAGATCTCGTGATCTTGATTGTTTTTATTACAGCGCCGAGCTCCCGCAGCAAGAGAACGGCGAGCAGCCCATGGAGGTGGACAAGAAGCCGGAGTGGAAGAAGGTAGACACAAGGGACACCTTTCATTAGAGCAATGTGATCGAGAAAATGTCCTACTGGCTATGGAAACGTTAGAACAGTACCCGGCCGTTTTGAATGACATGCTAATAATTGGTGTTCCAGCCGCCTCATCGGTTTAGTAGGACAATGGCAGCCGTTTCAAGTTCTGGCGAAGACCCCGAAGCGCAGTCCTATAACCACAGGAACGATATGCGTTTCGCAAGCCGTTACTGTGTTTATCTCATCGGAGAACGGGAATCATCTTTGAGATTTGCACTCGTACGATGTGCTGCATTGTGCACAATGCCTGCCTGGGAGAACGCTTTTGAATGCGTCAACTCGTGGGAAAGTGCGCTTATTCTAACGAGATCTGTTAGTGCAGATTCCTTTTCATGAGAAGATGCAACAGATGGAACCGTACAAGTGTTGAACTAAACTTATTTTTTTCGACGCCTTTGTTTTGATGTTGTGCTGAAAATAAGAACGTTTTTAGCAATACTTTACCCTTTCCCTTCTTGCAATGTTCACAGTAATAATACGATGAACTTGGTCGAAAAATTCTGACCCAACAATATTCCCCATTTTACAGACGAAGATCAAGAGGGAGGTGAAGGAAGAGCCGCGGTCGCCGGAGAAGCCGAAAAACAAGCGAATCGCCTTCGCCGATTCAGACTCGGATTAGGACCTCCCGAAATAGGGAAGAGCGGAGAGATATGCATATCCCCGCTATAGATTTTATGCACAGCTTTTCATCGCTCAATTTTTGGCCCGTCCCATTATTCGACTCCTAAGACAATCGTATTCGTCACGTTTCCCCTCCACTTCGCATCGTTTATTTGTTACGTTGTTGTTTGTGTGTTTTTCGTTGTTATTCCGTCGATTCGTTAAAAAAAGATATCATAAATGATCGTCGATCTCCTGATTTCCTCCTCTGCTGTATGATATTGACATTACAGCATGGGAAATATCTCCACTCCGCTAAAGGTTTCCTTCCTCTGTTGATTAGAATCACGAGGCGGGGCATAATGGCTTCGCTTCAGCGATTCCCTGCCAGATGGTGCTGTGTTTTCGTTGCATCTCCTCTTCCTTGCATGGAAGGGGCCGCCCCCTCTCGGGGGTTTCATCGGCTCGGTCGTTCGATGAGTCGGACTTGTTTGTGCGACCCGCTGGCCTTTTCTTTCTTCTTCCGGGGAAGGGGAACAAATGACCTTGTTTATCTCCCTTCTGCTTCAGCTCGGGGAAATCGAGAGTCATTTAGGGGGGTTGCAAACCGTGTATATATGATCCCCTCCCCCCGATAACTTTTTATACCGTCTTGCCGTCCGGTTTGATTACCCGCGCTATCTATCTCTTCTTCCTCTCTCCTATCCCGTGATGATACTGTTCTGATAATCATTTTGCTTCTTTCTTTGATCTCCGACTTGCGTCCTTTACGCGGAGATGCGTCTGAGCCCTCGGTACTTCCTCCTTGCTTCCGAATAGGTCAGGCAACAGACCGCCATTCATCTTCCCCTGGCCAGTATTAGAGAGAAGTCAAAAGGTCCGCGATGACTAGTGCCGATAGAGGAAAAAAGGAAAGGAACGGATGCGCCAGCCTCTGGTTGAAAGGGCACAAGGTAGAGGGGGGACAGGGGTGTGAGAGAAAGGCCCCCATCGTCCGGCGCGCTGCGGTCGCGCTCCGCGGTTGTTTGTTAGAGCGGAGCGCACTCTTCTTCATCACGGGGGCGAGGGGGGCATCAATGCCCTCTCCGCCAGTGCGCCATGTGTCCTAGCACTTTTTTCGCACGCAATTTAGCAGGCCCGAGTCAGCGACATGTGGTCGATGCAGTCATATGCCATAATAGATTTCGCGAGATTAATCGACGCTTTGAAATCCTCCCCCCCCCCCATCCCCATCGCGCATCGATGCTTTAATTCATTATCAGCGCGCTTCAAGGCATCGATGATGAATAACATCGGCGCCGCGGCTTGGTACGACGAAAATCTTTGCGATCCAGCGTGTTTTCGTGTCAAGTAGCATCTAAAAATTGTTTTCGTGCCGCGTATCACCCGGAAAAAATTCTTCGAATCGTCGTCGCAATATTACGTGATTTCCGTGCCAACTGTGGTCGTAATAAATATATTAAAATTTATATTTGCAGCTGTAAGACCTGCTCTCGGCAGCAAGGTCTTCGGAGACCATGGGTGTGGCGGTGGAGGAGGAGACGGCGACGGCGCCTCCTCGACCCGCGCAGAAATTCATCCGGAGAAGCCTGCTGACCGCGACGTACCTTCTCGCTACGGCCATCCTCCTAGCGCCTTCCGTTCCGGTTAGCTCAAACCTTTAATTTATTTATATTTATATTTCTTCGTCTGTCTTCCTTTCAATCAGTTTCCTTGCCAAAGTTCTTAATTAACTCCGTTCTGACTCGGCATAGTTGCGTAATAGGAACCGGTTCGAAAATTTTGTTTCACATCTCTTCGCCGGATGCTGAAAGCGGCGCTTGCGATTGATTTATGAAAGGAATGTATGTGTACAGGTAATTGAAAATGAGCAGAGGACACCCTCTCGACCCTCTTCACCTCATCTGTCTCGCTAGCCCTCGTGCTACTGTGTGCGAGCGCGATCGGAAGAAGGAAGGACTTTTCCAGTGCGAGAGAGCAAGAGGGAACTGTTCGCTCTCGACGATTGGCTTTACGTTCGATCTGTTGACTGACACAAAATGTTCGAGGTCTCCCTGTCTCGCGGCGCTTGAGAATAGGAAATGAGCACTTTGGCTCGGGAACAGCGGCGCCTCTGTGCCAAGTAGACGGGCATTGAATGAGCATGGATACAAGTGGAGAGAGCGGTGCAGCCCCCACTTCAAATGCAGATGCAAACGAAAATTCTGTACCCAAGCACTCTTGTAACACGAATGATTTGCATCTTTGCAGACCGCGGCAGGGAAGGAAGCTAAACTATGCGGTTCCCTGGACATCCGCAACCATCCCAGCAACCATTTCGATGCCACAAAGGACAAGGATTTCATCGCCAAGTACAAGTAGGGCTGTTTACTTTCCCTAAGTTATTATAATCCATTCTGCCTTGTATCTTACCATGTACAAGACAACCTTTTCTTATTCTGTATCGTGTCCTGCTAAGTGCAAGTACAATTTCTTATTTCAAATTGCATCTGTTCACCCCGCGCTACATTAGTATGGATGACGTCCACTTGCTGGAAGAGGTTGTTTGCGCGCGAGTCTTCCAATCACGAGAGGATCGAGTCTTCTCCTCTCTTCTCCCCGTCATGGTGGATACCTTCATATCTAATCCGCCCCCGAGGCCGAGATTGAATTATATTCCCCCCTTCCCTCCCCGTAGCGACGCTTCCCTCGGATTCCGGTCATCTCACCTGGATATTGGGGGATTCTCGATGGGGGATGTGTCAGGGGGCGAGGGACCCACGGAGGAATGCGAAAAGAAGCAACCCGTGATGTGTGGAGAGGGAGACGGGAAATGAATTGTTGCTCCGGTGGAGGGGGCTTCATGAAATGCATGCCACTCAGATTGATGAGCAGTACCGCATATACGGCCTACGTTGCCGAGTCCCCAAGATTCGGGAATGTGAACGAATTCTGAACTAATCTATATGTTTGCATCCATTGCTTTTGATGACGCAGCTGTTCTGGCATGTGGCCATAGTTCCTCCGAAATGCCATTCCAGAGCTTGGTCGGGCCGTTATCTTCCAATCGATTGTATGGAAGATTCGCTTGATTGGCATGCGTTTTTTGTTGGAGCATCGGCCCTATGACGGCTTATCGCTGATATCAGTAACAGCCGTGTAACGACCCCAGCAGTTAAGACTCGCCGACCGAGGGTGAAAAACTAAGCTCAAGCTGAGAGAGGGACGACATCCTGTTCACCGCTTCTAATGAGAAACGGAAAGACATGCTAAATGTTGCACGAAGGGAAATTGCCTCAATCTTTCTCGGCCCCCTCGACCCGCCCTCGGACCGCGTGAGAAGTTGGGAAGGGTACACGGGGCGTTTATTGAATGAATCTCATTAGAACCCTCCGAGCGGGAGACCTGCTTCTGAAGGCTTTCCCGCGAATGAGGGGGATAAGAGGGCATCAAGGCCGGAAGAAAAACGATAATACGGACACTTTCCCAGTAGTCCGAGCAATAGTAGAGGATGTCAGATCCTGACTACGAATGCGACTCCTCATGATGTCGCTGTTCTAAAAGATTAAGAGAGTTGATACTGAAACGGATTTTATCAGATCGTTTTGCAAGGGATAAATTCACAATGGAGAGTGTGCGAAGTGAAGATGGCTTTGGTGTTACCATAATATCCGCAGTCAAAATTGATTTCCTTATGGACAACGAAAATAGAAGTTAATAGCGGCGAATATAAATTGGACCCAAACTGTATTTTGCAGAAACTGCACAATCCTCGAGGGAACCTTTTCGATGTCAATGATCACCAACGAATCCATTCGCGAAGATGAATTCATAACCTTTCCGGAGATCGTCGAGATCACCGGTTACGTTCTCATCTTCAACGTCAAGTAAGTTGTCCCTTATCTCTTTTGTTACCATCTTAAGCTCGTAATCTTGTTCGTTTCAGAGCTCTCACGTCGCTCAACCGAATCTTCCCAAAATTGCGAGTCATCGGCGGAAAGAATCTCATCCTGGACTACGCCCTCGTGATCTATCAAAATCCAGATCTCAAGGATGTTCGTAATACGGACTTTGTGTAGAAGAAAACAGATTAATGGGAGAACGCTCTTCTAAATGCTTTACCAGCAATCTTCGTTTTCAAATGAGTCGTATTGCAGATCGGCTTGACGAATCTGCGCGTTATCCGCCAGGGTGGAGTCCGCATCACGGAGAATCCATCGCTGTGCTACGCCGAGCAGATCGATTGGAAGCGCTTCCTATACGGACACATTGCTGATGTCGTTGTTCATGACGGAAAGACATCTGGTGCGCACCATATTATCTTCAGTGTTTGGTGGTAGAATATAAGAGGCCAAAATTTAAATTTAAAAAACGAAAGGAAAACGCTGTTTTGGGGATTTTTGTTCCGAGCGTGGGAAAGTGCTTTTGCACATTACCTCCCGCGCAGCTGAAATCCCCGAAACAAACTGTACCACGCCCGGTACATTAATCCCCAAAACAGCGTTTTTTCCGTTTTCCCCGCTAAATTTAGATTTTTGGCCTCTCATATCATGTGTATACGGATTGGTTCAGGAACAATCTGCATGGACAAGTGCGACAACGACGACAAAGGATTCTGCCACAAGATCATGAAGGACGGCCATTATAACCGCGCCTGCTGGAATGGAACCACCTGCCAGCAATGTTTGTTTCTTTATTATCAATTATTATAATATACATGTTTTTTGTAGTAATAAATACATCGAGGACTCTGGTCTAATAATGATAATTATTAGTTGCAATTATATTGATTATTCGACTCATCAGCGTGCCCGTACGAGGAGCGATTCGCGCACGAAATGATCGATGGGAAGAACGAGTCGAGGCGCCTTCTCGGTCCGGGATGCATGGATGGAACGAAAGTGCCGTGCGCAGACAACTGCATCGGTGGATGCTACACGAACAAAAGCGATTGCGCCGCCTGCCGGTAAGACCGGTGGCTAACTTCGTTCCCGAATAGATGTGTTTGACATTCGAATGCTCATCTATTATGAACGCGGCTTGAAAATGCTTCAAACCGTTGCAGAAACTTCCTAATCAATGGTGCGTGCCAGGACGCATGCCCGAAAGACACGGTCAAGCACAACGTGCGATGCATCAGCAAAGACGAATGCTTCAAGTATCTGGACACATTATACACTGAAATGTCTCGTTATCCTGCAGTGCCACCATGGTGAACGTTGATGGAACCTGGCGCAAATTCAAGATAGCCGGCGATCAGTGCGTCTTCGATTGTCCCGCAGGATTCTTATCAGACATTGGTAAAAACGAATCCTTATTCGGTTCATACTGGTTTTAGCAGTTGATGGAAGAGAGGTGTGCATCGAATGTAAAGGAGCCTGTCCCAAGATCTGCCGCGGAAAAATTGTATGTAGAGCGATCGCCTCCTTCGAATAGATTACATTTAAGATTGATTCGGAAGCCAACGCAGAAGAGCTCCGAGGATGCAATATCATCGAAGGCTTTCTGGACATTCAGCTCAAGCTCGGCAGTCGAATCAGCCACGTGTCCAAGATCATCAGCGCCTTTAACTCCATTCACACCATCACTCAGTTCGTTGAACTTTTATCATTTGCTCTAATCTAAACATATCTTTATAAAAAAGCTATTTAGCTATCTGATCATTCGCTTCTCACCCGGGCTGTATTCGTTGGCCATGTTCAAGAATCTCACTCTAATTAAAGGAGAACAGCTGTATCAAAAGTAAGTTATTCGAAAAATCCCATTGGGCCCAAGTTAAATTATTAGCTCCTTATAGCAATGCTTTTTCCCCGAATAATTTAGCTATAGGGAAAGTTTTTTTAATTTGTTTCCTTCAGCAAGTATTCGTTGGTCATCTATGAGAATCAGAATCTCAACGCCATCTTTCCCCTGGAGATTGCCAAGAATCTGAAGATTACCAACGGAAAGTTCCAGGTGATCTCTGCGGATAATTTTTAGCTGCAAACCAAACCATTTGTAGGTGCACAACAATCGGATGCTGTGCTTCAAGCGGATCACCGAGTTCATGAACGCTACGGGCCTCGGCAAAGTGGACGAAGCCGAACAGAGCATTGCTTCTAACGGAGACAAAGCGATATGTAAGCGATATCGCGATTGGCTCGAAAATAATCCGAAATATTCAGGCGACGAACGGAAGCTGGAGATTTCTTTCCAAGAATCGATGCCATGTGCGTTGGACAGATGCTCCCCCGAGATACCACGTGAAGTTTCCGATTTACTAACGCTCTCTTTCGCATAACATCATCTGGAGAAAACAGCGAGAAGTACAATTGGAATACTTGGGGTCTTGGGGGAGCTTGGGGCTTTCTGTCTGTCAATTTCTCGAAGCCACCTCGTTAATACTCATTTACCCTACAGATACCCTAACGGTTAAATGGAGTTCATTCAACACATCGGAAATTGACCATCGCAAGTTCCTGGGCTACACGGTAAATTTTCAATTGCGGAATGGGAACCACGATCATTTTAGGTCTTCTTCAAAAAGGTTGATACGGATAATGCCACGCTTGTTTCCATCGAAGACGATCGGTTCGTTTTGCAACGATATTATTTACAATTTTTTGTTGAATATTATTTTTTAATGTAGGATCTGTCAAGCGTCCACGGTCTCTTTTATTATTTAAGTAAAACGATTTATTACAGATCAGCGTGTGCAGACTCATGGAGCATGCACTTCGAGCCGATGACGGAATCGATGACATCAAGCACTGAACCGACAACGCAGCCGGTAAGCAGAAATATATCATTAGAAATTACCCCGAGATTGCAGCCGAAGAATTCGGATGACAAGAAGAACGATACGGGCTGCAGCGAAAAGACGTGCACAGCCATGCTCGAAGTTCAACCTGCATCAAGGTATCAAATGGATGCTATCCTCTAACATTCTTCTTCAAGGTACGCTGTATACGTGCAGACAAAGATGATCAATCATCCCGGAGCTCAGAACGCCATGTCGAAGGTACAGACTATGTTTTTCTGATCTATAATAGCAGTATAATATCGTTTCAATCCATTTTATCTCGGTAACCAGAAGTCACGCTAGCTTAAATTGTTCAAGACTTGCTGCCCGTGAGTCTGTGTAGGAAGGGGAATTTTTGCGATCTAATTTTGGGAGGGCGGGGGTCAAAATGGCAATACCTCATGATTTATATCCAGGTCATCATTGGACGGACACAGCAAGGCACGCCATCTGCACCAAAGTACAAGGACGCTCGGCCAATCGGTAAGGACTCGTTATTGTCGGTAGAAATACTTGTGCTGGGGATACGCTGACAGAATAGCGGGATTTGATTTTGATGGGGTTAAGAAACTTCTAGAAAAAATTCGCACCACCATAAAATGCAGCGCATTTCTCATAGAGTATTCGAATTGACCTCCGTACGACAAATTCCCCACGTACTAGATTGCGGACTTTCTCAACCGCGATTTTCAGGTCGCCCAGAAGATGGAAAAATTCTCGTGGAGTGGCATCCACCCGAGCATCCCAATGGCGTCATCACGCACTACGTCGTCCACTACACGCCGGAATACACGTTCGCTACCATTTACAGCGCGCATAATATAAGGCTGCACATTTTTCCAGCGACCTGTCGTACGTGACGCGGCACGCCTGCAATTCCCACGAGATGGAGACCGTGTACAAGGAGAATGTCGAGTCGCATCCCCTCGTCTCCACCACTCCCGCCTCAAGTAAGTGATTCCTCGAGGAACACTAATTATACCTGTATATTGAGGTGTCGGTTTTTGTCACAACTTATTGTGAGAAATAATTGTGAAATCCTTATCTCCCATTTTCAGGTCTCGTTTCCATGATAACGACGTCAGCACCGACAACTTGCGCAGCTGTTAGCGGATGCTGCTCGTGCTCTGCGGAGTAAGGAATATTTAGATGGGGGAAATACCTCTGTCGACACGAACCTCGCCCAGAGAAGGGGTTTCGGATCTCATCACTTCGTATAGATAGCTCACAATCAGATTCGTCTTATTCGGTGGTACTAACTAACTAAGTGGGCTAGATGTGTTGTATTTTAATTCCGCGGCCGATTTCCGTGTTGTGAGTTAATTTTTCGAAGAGCAGGGTTTGGGCTTCCTTTGAAATCTTCATCGCAGAGCGCACGAACAAGAGCGAATGGAGACGATGGACAGTGATGAGTATGACAAGGATGGACACGACTTCGAAAATGCCGTGCAGAACGTCGTCTTCGTCCAGGGGTATGGAGGGGAGGCTTTTTTGAATCTTGTGTTAGGGCGGCTCATAAGTTTCGGTACCTCGTTCTTTCCAATTCCATCAACAAGTCAACATGAGTTTATTGTAAGTTCCCACAACCAGCGTGGGAATGAACAATTTTCGCAGGATTGTTGACCAATTTCATCAATTTTCAACGAGCAAGGTAGCGAACATATTTGTGCCTCGCCTAGTTCGCATACTTTGATTGCAGATTTTGCTTTTGCGCTAGCAGCACAAATTGCTTTGGTGCGCGGTACCGCTCGCATTCTAATGCTTTGAACCCTAATGCGTTGGCGAATGGCCATAACCAACCTCCACACACTCCCACACCCGCTTATCCCGATTCACCCCTTCAGCTGCGAGCACCAATTTGATCCGCGGCGGTGTCCGTCTGTTAGCGACGTCAAGGAAGTAGAAGAAGGAGTGGAGGGCGGCAGCAATTCAACGTCTGCGATGGTTTCGACGACGCAGAGCCCCGGGCGTACAACGACGCGAAAGGGAGAGAAGAAAGAGAAGGGTGGGAAGCGACACCGACGAAGCCACGGGCATCACCGCTCCATGACCACCGTCTACCGCATACCGATGGAGGGTGGATGGGTGCAATCTGAAATGTGAGCCTACTCGGGGAAGCATGCACGTCGTGTTCCTTTGTTTCCTGCATGAAATTGTCGCTAACGCGAGAACTTCTACAACATTTCGTGCAGCAAGCAAGCAACTCCACAAATATTCGATCTTCCGTTGCCTTTTGAGCACATTCTGAAGTTTTGAAAACGAAACTAGAAGCTCACAAGCTCGCGACAATAAGTTACCTGCTTGAACCGTCCGTGCATGCTTTCTCCGCCTGGACTTGCAGTCCGTGTTGCTTTCTACAGTTAGCATTTCTTGTTCTCGAGATTTCAATATTCGTGTGTCCGTCGGCCTTTGATTTCCGGCTCTCGAGCCAGTCCTTTTCCTATCTCTCTGTCTGTCATTCGAATGCGAAGCCGTAGAATAGAAAGAGAACGAGACTTTCGCCTTTTCAGAGAAGAGCTGCGTGCTGGATCCCGCAAGAAGAGGTCGATTTCTGAAGCGCCAGTTGAGAAGGACGGAACTCCGGACGATGATGAGGACACGGCTGACCCTCTGGCAGAGCCCCCATGGAATGGGACCTACCTTCCGATCGAAGACGTAGAAGATGTCCAGTTTGTGAGTATCCATTTCTATCCCACGATGCAAATGTCATAACGAAAAAAAAACAGCCAATTGGCACGCCGCGTATCGTTGCTAGAGAGATGAATCGCAGTTTATCCCGAAGGATCTTAAAATGCCGAACCTCCCATTCCAGGCGCACAAGAAAGGATACCTGCTGGAGACGCACGAGCGCCCGGCCAAGACGATGACCCAAAACGTGACTGATCTCAAGATCATACTCAAAGGCTTGGAGAATGGCGTTTCGTACAAGGTGAGCTGGTATTGTTTCGCGCCCACGCAAGTTTAATTTCGTGTTCCGATACACGTTATCTCCATAGTCCGTTCCGTATCCGGAACGAAAAGGAATATGAAGCAGAAATGTTGCAAGATAGTTGGGCTCTTTTTTTTCTTTTTTTTCCAGCGGAAGTGTGGAAGAAGGTGTCCAGAATTTCCTTGTATGTTTTGAGCTATAAGAGTAGAATTTGCCTCTCGATCGATAAATAAGTCTTGCTTAGGCACCGGACAATACCTCTCATGTTTTCTGACGTAGCCCGAACTTTGCGAATTTGAGAACTCGGGATTAAGGCAATGGACTAACTATTTTCTTGTAGATCATGGTGATCGCGTGCCAGAATGTCTCCCTCAACGACAGCACCTGCAGCAACAAGCCGACTTATATCATTGCACGAGCGCTACCACTCGGTTGGATTTTTAAAAAGCCTCCATCCAAAGCTTAAACAAAAGATAAATTTTGTGTCCCCAGCTAGCACGAATGCTGCTATTCTCAGCTCTTTAATATTGCCGCTTCAACAAAACGCAAATCGTTTGCCGTGTCCTGTTTTGCAGAGACACCATGCGTTCCTCATCTCCACCGTTTTTTAATCCTCAGTAAAAGCCGCCATTTGTAGCGCATCGCGACGAGGTCAACGTATCGACGATCGCATCGGCGCAGCTACACAACGACACGAACTTGGGAACTCGCGCCATGGTAAAGTTCGAGGCGCCGGATCAGCCCAACAGCCGCGTCGTCGGCTTCATCGCCATGCTCATCAGCTACGACAACCCGGATGCGGTGAGCGGCGCCCCCCTCTACCACTAAATCCGGGATTTTGCAGACGGCCCTCAAGGAGTGCTTGAATGCCACCCAATTCGCGGGCGGAATACCGTTCGCAGGAGTCGCTGATGGAGACTATCACGTCGAGGTGTGTCGATAAGCATCGGTCGTACAATATAAAATGTTCTAATTTTTTTCTAAAAAACATGTGAACCAGTACGGTATTGAGTATGTTTGATTCTGTTCGATGTGGATAATATACCACCCATATTATAGGTCATCACGATTACGGAACACGGCTACAGCGAGCCGGTGAGGGCTGACAATCTACTCTCAATCAGGTCTCCCGGATGGTTCACGTGGCCGGTACGTTGCCTCGACCTGGCGACCGCAACGCATGCATCTCTTTCAGCGCATCGTCAGCCTCCTCCTCGTTCTTTTCTTCTTGATGTTCCTGCTTGGTCTCGTTCTCTGGCAGGCGTACGCGCGCGTCTTCGCCAAGAAAGTCGCCCAGGGCATCCACCAGACCATCACGTGCAATCCGGAGTGAGAATTACACGCATTGGCATGATGATATCCCTGGAACCACGAATTCATACGCTCAAAAATACACTGACGAACTGCGCGCCATTGATATATATAGTAGCTGAGAAATGAGTCCTTCATTTGTTTTATTGGGCGTGAGAATTTAAGCTCTTCGATTCTCGACAAAATTATCGTGTATTTAGCACGAGTTCAAACATGGCAGAGCAGGATCAAAGTCAATTCCCGCTTCCAGGTACTTCTCGCAGTTCGACACCTACAAGCAGGACCAATGGGAGCTGAAGCGCGAAAACCTCGAGCTTTTCGAGGAGATCGGGCGCGGCACCTTTGGACGGGTAAACTATTTTTCTGGTTTCCATTAAGTGGTCCGATGCCAAACTAGATTGGTACCCAGAAAATGCAACAAAAATGTAGGTGCTCCGCGGCAAGGGCGTCGACGTCAAGTCACACTGTGGAGTAGTGTTCGGAGATTGTGCAGTCAAGACGGTCGCCGATGAAACTACACCAACGGATAGGATACAGTTCCTGCAGGGTAAGAGGCATTATCAGTTTATGATCAGTCCGATCAGTTTGCGACGAGCTCAAGGTATCGCTTTCCAGAGGCCAACGTCATGAAGCAATTCATTGCGCCGCACATCATCAAGCTCTACGGCGTCGTCTCGGACGGGCAGCCGGTGTACGTCGTGATGGAAATGATGGAGAATGGCAACCTGCGCGATTACCTGAGGAGCAGGAGACCCGACGTAAGTAGATTGATATTGACTGGAATCGGACCGAAAGCTCAGTAGCTATTATTTATTGTATGTGCATCGGGTAAAAAGGTAGTAACGAAACAATCTGGAAGACATACACCATTGGTTTGAATATTTCCGTTCAAATGGCAAAAATACTAACGAAACAATGTAAGAAAACACCCGCCATCGGTTTGAATTCACTGTGTCCCTTTCAGTCCGAAGAGAACCCGGACAACCTGCCTCCTCCGGACGACCAACAGATCTTCGATTGGGCCGCCCAGATCGCTGATGGCATGGCGTACCTCGAGTACTACAGGTTCTGCCATCGCGATCTCGCTGCGAGGAACTGCATGGTTAGTTGTCTTTACGAGAGCGAGGTGCCATTCGTTACGCTGCGCTCTTGCAGATGGACCACAACTTCAAGGTCAAGATCGGAGACTTTGGCATGGCGCGCGACGTCTACTACCACGAGTACTACAAGGTATTATATTATCTAATTCAGCCCTCTATTATTCACGTTTCTTTAGCCCACCGGCCGTCGTCTGATGCCTGTACGCTGGATGTCACCCGAAGCCATCAAGGACGGCAAGTTCACCGTCAAGAGCGACATATGGTCAGAATATTCCGGAATACTCCGAAGAACCCGCTCGATTTCAGGGCCTTCGGAATCGTCATCTACGAAATGATGACGTTCGCACAGCAGCCCTATCCGGGAATGTCGAATGAGGATGTAAGGCAATTCCTATTGACTCCTATTTCTGAAATCTCTGCAGGTCTGCGAGGCCGTCTGCCAGAAACGCAAGATACTCGACATCCCGGCTGAGGTCGACGACTTCTGGTGGGTTGCATGCAATTTTAATCCGAGTTACGATAGAGCCTAAATTTAGGGATGAAACCTTACTGAAGCCGTCTGATAATTTGGAGCGACTCAAACTGAACTTTCTTCCATTGCAGGAGAGAGATGATGATTGCATGCTGGAAATACGAAATGCGTGCCCGTCCCTCCTTCCGACAGATCGTCGAGATCCTTTGCCCCGAATACACGACACCGGGAGTCTTTGAAAGCGTTAGTTTTTTTGTACGTCCGAAATTCTACGAGTCCTTAAATTCGCGTTTTAACGCAAGATAATGGGAAAGGTTCAACCATTTTCGAAATGTATTACTCTTAGAAATTCTTGAGAAATCTACTTTTGGAAATGAAACTCGACAAAATATAATGACGTCATGGGTCCACGATTGCTCTAAACAGCCGAAATTTCTCTTTAGGAAGCGTGGGTGATGAACGAAGGAGCGGACTACGAAGAGGTCGAATTTGATGAGGTATTTTGAATTATCCCAAATATTCCATCGGGTCTCTCATTCAGAACGATCAAAATAAGACTAAAGGCGTCACGGAAACGAAGTGGGATAATGGCGACAGTGCCAATGGAGGACCGGACGAGGTCGTCGTCGTGAATGGAGAGGTTCGTCCTTTTGTAGTTCAGCTCCAAGTTTCTCTGATCCCGTAGCGTTTTTACCAGCAAGAGATGGAAATAATGAACTTTACTACATAATGCTATGAATAAATTTTGCGTTGCTTGGTTTTTTCTAAACCAGGTTTCTAAAGCTGGAATAGTCGCTCTACGAAAATATGGTGTATCAGGGAGGCATTTGCCTCGAGAATCGCGCGGGCTCCGATCGCAACACTGCAAATGGCGGATGGAAAGCAAGCCAGGAGAAGGGAGCCTTTGCCAATCCCCAGGAAGAAGAAGCCGAGGCTGAGCTCTAGTCTAATTTATCTGATACCGGGTTGTACACCACATTCCCCTATCCCCATGTTAGGTCACGATGCCTTTTTTCTCTGTTATCGTTAACCAGCCTCATTCCCCGCGTGATCGAAATCAGAACGCGTAGCCATCCTAGTTGAAACATTTGTTAGTGCCCATAATTAGTTATGTTTGTCCATCCCACGTTGGTCTAATAGTTTTGGCAGGATTCTTAATTATGTTTTCCTTAACCCCTCGACGAGATACAGTCTCCGTCACGGGTTTCGCATTAGATTCTTTTTCTTCACATACACGACATCCCCCCACACTCCCACTATTCCACGCAATCTTGCTGTTCTAGCTGTATATAGATGCCGAATGATCGCCTTTCCATTTCTCCCCCCGCAAGTACATGGTTGAAACCCCCGCCGTCTCCTGGACTCCTTATCACGAGAAGACTATCAAACGAAAACGATTACATTTGCCTATGTTAATATCC
Organism: Levipalatum texanum; assembly: GCA_014805385.1. Classification (NCBI taxonomy): domain Eukaryota; kingdom Metazoa; phylum Nematoda; class Chromadorea; order Rhabditida; family Diplogasteridae; genus Levipalatum; species Levipalatum texanum. The sequence goes on from JACMIG010001097.1 coordinate 15,718, forward strand.
CCCGGTATATGCTCGCATGAGCGACACCTGTGAATACTCCCCCCGCTACAAGAAGTCCGTCCTTGATCTCGTCCCCAGCTACCACCTCGTAGATTCCATTTTATAATAATAGAAATCCACTCGCATATATTACTCTTTGACAGACATCGACTTTCATGGTTGTGTATTCGCGCTATACATGGACGGTAAACAGTTTCATCATCTTATCGCGTCTGCCGACACTGCAGTATTTCGATCACTCGTGATACCAAAGCTTCCACGTTGACCCTCCTCCCTAAACTCGCGCAGTCGATCGCCTCTATTGATCGCAGCTCACAATGGCTACAGCCACAAAGGTTAGCATACCCACATTATCCTAATTAGATATGAACACAAGGATTGCGTCGAGCTGGAGCTGGACCTTATGGCTTCTTTCGAGAACGAGGACGGAAAGAGAGCGAGTCACTACTTCGTTCTTCCGGACTCGGAAAACATCTACGGCGTAGGAGAAAGTGCCACTGGCTTTTTCCTGACCGTCGGAAAGTAGGCAACGCCTGTGCCTTACAATCTTGTTCCATTTGAATTGGCAGTAACGACAGCAGTCATCACGAACTAGAAAAGCGGCTTTGCGAGGAGGAAGTGATCAAGAACACCTTCGTGTCCGGCGGTCAGGCGTATATTTCCACTTCACACCGGTTAATCCGATTGGATTTGGATCCGGATCATGAACCAGCCGTTGGTGGCAATGTGAGCGAGTAATTATTATTTAGTTGGATTGAATATCTTTCAGGGGACAATATGGAATGAGCTTGCTCAATTTTTCTACCTATTCAAATCAGCCCATATTAATATTCTAAAAGCTAACAATTGTTCAGCTGTGGAAATCTTGAGAAACGGTGCACGTGAAACATTCGAACTTGATAATGCATCTGATGCTCTCTCGTGTGGGCACCAGTTGGCCTGGATTTCCGACTTCAAGCACACTACTTTCGTTCAACTCTATGATGCAGCTGAAAACAAGCGGCACTCGAAGATTCGGATGCCATTATTCAATTCCTTTCATTGGAAGAATGCAATGTCTGCACTGCTGGAAAATGGAATTTTGATTTCTCTTCTCACTTCGCCAACTGTGGACCATGGACTGCTGGCATTCGTTGACTGCATCTCAGGTAAGTGCGCTGCCTCAAGGAGGAGTAAATACGCAACTTTCTTGTCCCGGTGGTGTTGCAAAGAAGAGACCAGTAATTCCACTTACAATTATTACCACCGTGACCACATCGTTGCTCCTACTCCTTCTTTCATAACCGAGTATTCGAGGGTCAATCGTCACTAGAAAAGTGAGGTATCCGAAACTGGAAAGTATGGATTCCGTCGTAATTGATACCATCTTCGCGGAATCGCTGGATGGAATAGTCAATGTGTATTTCATCAGTGGATACCAGATCTACATGCTGTCACTGGACCTCGAAGAAATCTTCAAGAAGGTTGGCTGCTTTATGTCATGGGCTCGCTTAGAAAAGATCGTTTTCAGGAGGAAACGATTCTAAACGTAGCCAAGAAAATATGCGAGGAGATGGCGGGGCTTCGCATCGTGAACTTTTGTCTTATGAAAATTCCAAACGTTTCTAACAATAAGTTCAAGTTCTGTGAACTCGCTATTTGAAGTACTTCCATAATATTACCAAAGTTAATTCCTTCAGGAAGTGGCGGCGCTTCGTGCGGAGCTAGCACAGAACAAAAAGCAACAGGAATCTGGTCGAACCGAGGCAGCGACACCCATCGCGGAGGAGCATGTAGTAGCCAACAGCGAGGAACTGCTACACATCGCTGAGGTCTCTCTATCAGGAGAACAAGAGTCTCTCCAGGTACTTCCACATTATTCTTCGATTTCCGACTTATTTACAGTGGTCAACGACCGGGATTTTGGCTCACAACTTGGTTACACCATCTTTCACAAACATCTTGCAGGTGAATACCAGGTTTTGCATCTTTCTAAAGGACATGCTAGTAAATAGTTCGTATGGGCCTGCTTGTCGCAGTCTCGTTAACTGCAGAACATCCATCACACTTTTTTTTCATCCCAAGCTGTACAGTGTGAAACAAACTGAGCTTACTAATATGTCTATTGGAACCCTTCTTCAGACTGAAACGTCGGCGGACATCGCTGACAAATTCATCGGCGAGTGGCGTCTCTCCCAGCAGCACAACGTCGATCAGTTCCTATCCGTGGTCAGGCAAACTTGTTGCTGGAGATGGATGTAACCATCAGGTCGGCCTGAACACCGCAGAGCGCTTCCTCGCAAAGCATCTCAATGCTACTCTGACTGTCAACTTCAAGGTGCATATTGGCCTTTTGCCTTCATTACCGTATTCAATCGGTGAATAGCAATGTGAACGTGCAGAAAAAGTCGGCATCGTTTTTCTCGGCTGATTTTGAAACAATTGTAAACCGATGATCCAATTCTGGAGCTTTATTTCGATTGTTGTTAGGACGGCGAGTGGTTCTTCATTCTGCGTTCTGCGGGCTCCGAGAACGCTACGCGATTCCGAGCCACTGCCACTTGGCAAAGCTCCACGATCGGCAATCTCAAGGTGCTCGTTTTTTTCTCTCGATATATTTACGTTTAAATTTAGACATTTCTATATCATCATGGAGTGCTTTGATATCGCTCTCCTATGCAGGGCGACTCGCTGTTCTACTGGGAGGGCGATCGCCTCGTACAGGAGCATCGAGCAGACTCACGTCGAGGACTCGTGCGCATCGAACGATTCATAGACAATGAACAGCTCGTCATTGTGAGTTCGAGCGTTTATTAGTATTATGGGAAGATAACATTAGGATTCGAGTTGCTGTAACATCCACTATTTTCAATACGGGTCTCTTTGAGTTTTTCACTGGTAAACAAACATTACAGGTCAGCAGCGCACGCGATGTGAAGTGCCAGCGTGTCTACGAACGAGTCGTAGCCGCTCAGCATCGTACTCCCGAGCTCGCCCAGAACATTGAGACCTTCTGATTGCTCTCACGTTTTACTGTGCAATTTCCGCGGTCATTTACATTCGCATTACGATAATCTCTTTCTAAGATTCCTAGTCCAGTTTCTATCGAATTTTTTTGGTTTTCTACTTCTACATAAAGTCCTGCTTGGCTGTGTGTGCGTCCGTCCGTAACAACGCATGGAGAGAGTGGTCACAGTGCCTCGGGACCTTGCCCTGCCCTACAAAGTCGGATCACGGCTGGGAGGAGCCCACCGCCGAAGGCGGTGCGGTCCGACTGGTCCTACTTTACTTATGTTGAATGGATTTATCGGAACCAGTGCTATGCCGTATAGCCTATACGCTACACGAATTCATATTAAAACCAAAAATTGGAACGTATCGAGTTCGCAGGGTCACGCTTTATGAAGGAGTGTTTTATTGGTCACTGAAGCAGTAATGGCGTTTACTGCAAAATTCAGGATGTTTTTATTCGTCTCCAGAGCAAAACAAGCGAACTTCACGACAAGCACGGGCAAATAAAAATGTTCAGTGGCAGATAAAACGCAGCTGCATAAAGTGTGCCCCCGTTTTTACCACGTCGTACATTCCATTTTACACTAATAGAGAACGACTCGCATATATTTTCGGTGACTCACATAGACTTACATCGTTGTGTATTTGCGTTGTACATGGGCGGTAAACAGTTTTATCATCTTATCGAGTATGCCAATACAGTATTGGCAATACTGCAGTATTTTGATCACTCGTGGTACCAGAGGTTCTACGTAGACCATTCCTCCCCCATAGTCGTGCTGCCGAACGCTTCTATTGCTCGCACCCTTTCAGGCCTTCAGCACACTCGCCTATTCGTCTCTATTGCTCGCAAGCTTGCGGCGGGCGGGAACATGAATCCGTTCACGCAGGTTGGAGAAGGCTTGGTTTTATAATCTCGAGGGATCTTCCATGTCCCCTTTCATGTTTCATGACCAGCAAAGACTCACTCAAATGTTGATCGAAAAGGAAACACTGGCTAAACAGCCTCCTCCCGTTGAGGTTGGAGCATCCACGCACGATTCTGAATTGATATGTCCACCAGGATTGCGTCGAACTGTACCGTGTGGCTTCATTCCGAAATGAGGACGATAAAAAGTCGATTCACTACTTCGTTCTTCCGGACTCGGAAAACATCTACGGTGTAGGAGAAGGTGCCACTGGCTTTTTCCTGGCCGTCGGAAAGTAGGCAACGCTTGTGCATTATTGTATTCTTGTTCTATCAGAATTGGAGGAAACGACTGCAGTCATCACGAACTCGAAAAACGGCTTGGCGAAGAGGAAGCTATCAAGAACACCTTCATCTCGGACGGCTTGGTGTACATCTCAACTTCCCATCGCTTACTACGGTTAAATCTCGACGAGGAACCGACCATCAGTGAACGAGTGAGTAAAATTGTGAAAATTATTTTAGCGGAACTCTTGCAGGAACGAGTGCACGATAACGAACAATTCTATTACTTGTACAAATCAGACCAAATCTCAATCCTTAGAGCAAGCAATAGTGCTTCCTTCAGGATCCTCATGAATAGTGCGGAAAGAATGTTGGAACTAGACAATACGTCCGAAATATTCTCGAATGAACATAACTTGGCCTGGATTTCACTGTTTAAGCGTAGTCCTTTCGTTCAGATTTACGATAACTTGAAAAATATTCGGCATCCGAGGATTAGACTTCCGTTGTTTACTTCCTTTGATTGGAAGAATTCTGTATCTGTTCTTCTCGATCATAGCATATTCATTTCTCTTCTCACATCGCAAGAGCTCTATGGACTGCTGACGTTCGTTGACTGCATCTCAGGTAGGAGTGAGATCGTGAGAAGGAGTTGATACGCAACTTTATTCTCCCGATTTTGCTGTAATGACGTGACCTTCTGGTAGAATAGTATTCCAACTTACATTAGTGTTGTGCCACACCACAGAACTTCTATTGTCCGGTATTATAGTGATGCGCGCGAACTACCTTTGCGGTAAGCAGCGTAGTGATCTATCTCCTGCGGCAGAAGATAGATCACTACGCTGCTTACCGCGAAGGTAGTTCGCGCGT
>JACMIG010001098.1:11028-23041 GCA_014805385.1 Levipalatum texanum
CCCCAATTTTTAAAAAACTTTTTAACAAAGTCTTTGTAAAATTAAAATTTTTTTGTTAAAAATTCACCTTTTGGCTGTTTCTGGTAACCCCCCTCCCCCCCCCCCCCCCCCATTGCTCGAACTCCTTTACACTCACAAGTATTTGATGGTCGGCTTAGTCCAGCGGTACTCCACTGCTAGACTTCCTTTTCTGAAGAGCAACTTCGGTTCAAGATACAGAGTCCAGTTATAACATCGAGACTACCAAATCCAGAGAAAGTTTGAATACTTGTACTCCTTGTCCTTGACTCCGCAACGAGGAGTCGCCATGTGCTTTGTAGTCTCCTCATTCAGTGTTCCCGTTTCTTTGAGGCCGAACGTTTTCTGGAAATCAAGGACATATTTCAGATTAAGCGATAAGTTATTATCGGCGATCCAAATTCATCTAAAGTTCGTAGCTAATCGCGAAACGCTCTCCATTATCTCTAACCTGAAAGACGACGAGAGACCCCTCGTTTTCAATGGAGAGAACAGTCTTGTACGGAACGGAATATTAGGCTCATTTGGATCGCAGATAACAGTATGAGTGGATGTGTTTTCCCCAGGCATTACCTGGTAATCCTTGAGGGCAGCCTTCGGATCGACGCTCATGAGTTCGCCTTCCGCCGCTTCCGGGGCATATCCGTACTTTGTGAGGAACGGCATCTGAAGCCTCAAGTTAATCTTGCCATACATATGACCGTAAAACGTTGAACGGTATAATTTATACCTTATAAAAATGCGTTTTGCCTGGACTTCCAATGACATTATATAAGTATTTAAAGGAATGGCCCCAATATGAGAAACATTACCGCATCGAGCACGGTCGTAAAAGGAGCCGCGGAGCATGTCTTGAGTACGAGCAGAACGAGGCCGCATACGATTAGACGAGCCATGTCGACCCCCTGTCTCCACTGATCTGAAGCGACTGGAAGGCATCTTGTTTGTCGATAGGAACAGGAAGAAAAGGATGCAATATATCTTGTGTGTGTAATCGCCACGTTCCAGTCACTGGGAGTGATGCCTGATCTTCACTCTTCGCCCGTAGGCTGCATCAACTGTTGTTTATCAGCATTGAGATTCTTCTCGGAGGAGTAACTAGGGGAGTGGCACGTGTTGGTGTCGTATTCTCGAAGGCACATTGACAACGAACATAGAGACGAACATTTTTTCTGCTGATTCTTAATGGGTAGTATTGAATTACTGTCAATCGACAGCTCTGACACTCACAGTCAGGGTGTTCGTGGTAAATTCGCCATTTATCGCAAAGAGGAAATGTCAATGAATCGAAATGGAGCAAATCTTCACGCACTGAAATATGCATGACTTTATCGAAGATTACTGAAATATGCATGCTTTATCGATGGAATACTTTATCATAGCAATATACAGAAAATCGCACGGGTCACTCAAAAATCTCGACGATAATGCATGCATGCGAGCCCTTGCAGATGGGGTTGATCAGAGGCGTCCCTGGGCTTGCGGAACCTGGGAACAAAGATTGAACATTTTTGCATATCGATATACCCCAGCAGCATGACGGATTGATTATAACAATAAAATTTGTATGCGTGGTGGATGTGTATCCAATGATCGCCTGAAATTGTTCGTGAAGCAAGCTCAAATCGTCAAACACTACCGTACGTCGACAGTTGCTCTGTCATGGGATAATATAAGGGTTTGTCAGCGACATTGCGCGTAAATTCTATTGTTCCTTCACGGTTCATTTCAACTTCGCCCCGAACGTCGAACATGTGATGAATCATCTGGAAACCGTTCATTGTTTCGGCACCACTTGATGCTGATGTTGGCCAAATCGATCGTCAAATGTCTGTCTATCTGTTCTTATATCTTTGCCATACGTACTCTCAAGTGCTCTCCGTCTTCATCTCGTGCATCGATGTACGGCGAAAACGCGTAGATTCGACCACTAAAACGATGGTTAAATGCCGCGTTGTCTGAACATCTTTCCGATCAAAACTGGCTACGGGGAGAACAACATGATTAGAAAAGACTTTCAATGAAGCACGACAGAGTGCCTTTATATTTCGGGCCCTTTTTTTACCGGTTATTGGTGAAATTGCAGCGGTAACCCTGGTCAGAAAGCTCGCCCGCCTTGCACGTATAGGTGCCGTCGAATAAAAGAAATTGCAATTTTAAAAACAAGAAGAATTGTAGCTTACCATCATAATTATCTCTCGTTCTGTTAATCTTGGCCGCAAGCCACTCGCATCCAGCCTAAAATACAAATAATATAAAAAAATCTCGGGAGGAGGAGTTTTGAACCTGACTAAAAGGCGAAATGTTGGCAGAATGAAGGCAATATGATGAGGAATCGCGCGGCATATCCGAGTAATCTGGTGAAGCTTCACCGAAGATTTCGCCGGGTAGACGGGTGAAACGTGGCTGGGGTGCTGTAATTTGTGTTTACTTTTTAACCCCCGTTTCTACTAGCAATTCTTTTTGCTCATCTCCACCGTATAACCACGAAAGAAATTGACCAAATCAACATGTGAAATCATTGAAAGTGCTCACGCCCAGTGTAGTGCATGCAGGCTAGGCCATTGACAGTTCCGTCTCCCACTCGGTCAGCTTCGCTGCTTGCATGCCTTGAAACATCGATCATTCATGGCTTTGTGGTTGTAATTTTTAAAGAAAGAGTAGGAGCAACATTCCGTGTCCGTAAAACAGCTGGAGCTAATGTGGCTAAAACGCAGACACAAGCCACAGTGCAAGTGCGTTGCTCCTACTCCTTCTTTATCCTTCAATTTGATTAAAGATTCAAAATAAAAACAAGAATTACCTAAAAAGTTTGACAATATTATTTTCTCCGCAATGGAATTTTAAGCTTTTGTGAAATTCGATCCAATGGTTGCCTGGAAACGGGATGATCTGAATACAAGATTGCAAGGTCAGTGCGTGCCTGATTTATTGAGGTTCTCTGGAACCGGTGGATACTGCTCCTTAGGATTGCGAACGCTCGGGTCGGAGTCCACTTCCCCGGATTCATCAAACATGTGCTGAAATGATCCGTTCCAGAAAACTGGAGGCTGTCCTATAAGTAAACGCCGGTCATCCAGTTCAGTTTTACCGAAAACAAGAGAAGAAGTACTGTGATTTTTTAAACTCACATAGGCCTCATCGATATCTCCGGTGTAAACAAACAAGCGACCGCTGAAAAACAAATACTAACGGTCGGAAATACGTTGCATCCGACCGGAAATGAATTCTATTTGGATTAAGAATTCGTAATTAACAAATTAGTGGGAAACATATTCCGGTCCGTGAAATAGTCTAGGACATTTGTGGCTACGAACCATAGGAAGCGTGTATTTCATACAAGATGTTTGCCGGAAGACACACCCAGTTTTTTTCCTAGTCAATCGAAGTAACTCGAAAAAAAACTGCGTGTGTTTGAAATGTACTGACTATAAGTAGTCGTCAAGGCTATCGTTCTTAATGTATTAAGTAGTGCGATCGGATTTGATTTTTTTCCGAAGGCATATCCCTCTCCAGGAATGTCTTATTAGAACGATCGTACTGATCATTGGTGAAGTTGCATTGGTATCCACGTCCTCCCAATATTCCAGAACGGCATTCAAAGTAATCTTGAACTATAAGCAAAAGTTTTTTTACAAAGCTTTCCAAAATCCTCACGATTATATTTCGCGATGGCCTTGTTGCAGTCGTCCTGATAAAGAAATATTATCGTGTGCTTTTTGGTATAATAACAGAAGGAAAATTAGATATGGCAGAAGAGTCGCGAAAATCGGGGCGAAGGGCTATACAACGCCTATGTCTATGTTTTTCATACATCTCCGTGGAGAAAAGAAATTTATCGTCATAATTCCTTTCTGCCAACTTACCATCTGGAATGGATTAATTTCAGATGCGCCCGAACAGGTGGTCGGTTCGAGAACGAATACGCCGCCATGATTAATCCAGTAGAATTGTAGAGATGCTAAAGAAAAATAATAGTAAAATAAAAATAACAGTAAAATAATAATATGATAATTAGTAGTAAAATAAAATAATAGTAAAATAATAATATGAAAATTTACAGAAAATTGATTTTCCATACCCATACACGGATGTCCAGCGTGGCCCGAGAGAGGGTCGTCCGGATTTGCTTCGTAATGCTATGAATAAATGAAGGCATAAGGATAGACTAGATCTAACCGGCTTGCACTCGCACGTATATCCTTCATTGGAAGTGTCTGGCTTTACACCCACGCATATTGCCGTGATTGTATCGCATGCTCCAGGATAGCAAGTGAAAGGCTGCATGATTATATTTAAAGAAGGACTGGGAAGAATTTCTCAGCAAAATGCCAGGCTTAGTGGGACTGCATTTGTCCATACGTCGAGGTGTGGAAATGCGGAAATTCCAGACATTGATGTATGGACGAATCGATTCCCAGTGAGACTGGCATTTTGCCAAGAAGTTCTTCCCAGTCCTTCTTCAACCCACATTTCCTGGAGACTGAGGCGGCGGCATGACCAAAGGAATCGTCCCGGTAGCGCCATTAACAAAATTATAGTCTAGAAGACCGGAATATTCGATCTGGAAAGTGCTATTGAAGAATGATTGATGAGATGGATTCCTAAGAGCTATATGCGATAAAACGAACCACTTATACAGCAACGGAAAGGAATAAGTATCAACATTACCACTTCATATTGGAGCAATTCAAATATGAGATTATTTATCTCAATCGGCGTGAAATGCTTCGTGTAGACGACTGCGGTAATATTGCTGAGATTTTACGAGTACATAAAAAATTACCGAAAATGGGCACAAACCTTCTGAACTCGAATATACCTTCCACGTTGGGATTTACAGACGCCAGGGTTTTGAGCGATAAGCAGCTCAGCACGTATTTGCCTAAGCGAATCTTATGGATTTTTTAAAAACAGTGTAAGAGACTATTGAAAAGATCAAGGATAGTGAACCCCTACTAAGCTTCAATCAGTATAAAATTTCCAATATAAGAGGGCGTAATCTAAATATAGCGGGGATTGGGATTGCTGCGCCAAAATTGTGCAGGAGTCCTCGGGATTTCCGTGTCTCCACAGAAATCCCGGGGATTCCTGCATAATTTTGGCGCAGCAATCCCAATCCCCGCTATATTTAGACTACGCCCTCTTATAGGGGACGCGGCACTACCCCCAAACATCAATCCTAATTCCGTTTTCATCTCTCTCCAATCGGTCACTACGGTTGATCGAAGCCCTTGAGTGGTATCCAGTTTTGACGTCAGATCATGATACTCCCTCATGGGTCAAAATTCATCGTTTGGCGACTTGGATAGTGCAGTGCCTAATACTCGACTCAAAAATGCCACCGTGGCCTTTGATTCAACAGTTGGTAAGGGGGCTGAAAACCTTTTGTAAGCACAATCGTCTGCGTCGAGACCATGTGCTCCGAAGATCGATTTGACCGCAACACCTTCAATTGACCTGCTTATATTGTCCTCCCAAACTTTATTCCCATAATTTTCTTGAGCAGTTTGAAAATTCATTTTGCTAGATTGTCATACTATGAGTCCGTCTTTTAAAAAAATTGTCCTTTATGATTTTCCAGGATGCGTCTGTTATCCAGGTATCCAGGTCAAAAGCCCTCGCCCCTTGTCGATGGGCAAAATTGTACAATTCCGCCCCTCACTGCGTGCGGATGTATGCCACCTCCAAAGTGTTCGTTGGCCCAGAAAGCGCATTTCGCGGTTAACGGCGCTTAACAGTGAAATTAGGCGCAACGCTTTGGCATTGTCGAGGATATAGTTTAGAAAAATAACAAGATCACAGAGCGTAAAAGAAAATAATAAAACGAACCGCTTTTGAAACGCTGCTGTCGTTGTAGCGATGGACGGCGACGATGATGTCGTTGCCCTGAGCATCCAATCAACCTTACCTGCATTGTCGGTGGAAAGTTCGTTTTTTCAATTATGGAAAGGAGCTCAAATTCATCTTCAATCTTGCGGGGAGAAATGATTCGACATAGAGATGATTCTTGTCAACGCTAATGAATAAATAGCATTGTAGGCCCAAAGTGAGGCGAGGGTTTGCCGAGCTTTTCCACCCGCCTGAAGGAGACAATTCGAAGCCAAAGTTGAGCAGGAACCCTATCCCAATGCGTCCCCCTCTACTTTTCGTTTCACCCAAAGTCCGGCGTTCTTCAACACTTACAAAGTCAACTAAAAATGAAATCTTACATCTTTGACGAACTCCCCTTCCCTCGTTAGCGTTACAATCAATTCTGTGGCCAACGACAACTCGATGATCATAAATCTGCAGAAGACGCTGTCCGTTGTAGGCTATGCATTATCACTCTTTCGGAATGTACGACTCAACTATTATGTTATATTCTTCCGGCGTAATTCATGCCCAAATTGTATACAACCTTCAGCCAAGTCAGATGTGCGAAAAGGAAGCGTTTGCGCCTATTGTGCTGAAGAAAACGACTAGAGAACTTACTCTCGTACTTCATTCCACGTGCCACTCATCTTTGCCCTCATTGCCATGTAGTTTCCTCGTATGGTCTTCATCGCCACATCGCTCTGGGCAAATTGAATTTGGCCTTACAATTAGTAGTCGCTTCGTTTTTGAGCATTTCTCAGAATAGTTTAAATTATACTAGAAACTTCGGAGTAATATCAAAAACGTAAGAAGAAGGCTGAGTAAGATCAGGAAAGCACGGTGGGGTCAGACCCCCCCCCTTTTTGCCTGAGGGCATGACGCAAATCTGAGAGGGCGGAGAGAGGCCAATCGATTTTCCCTCTGGCAACGTCGCTGACCCTTTCTCTATAGAACATGGGAAAGTGGACCAAATGATTCCGGACCTTTTGCATTCATCCTAACTCGTCTAGAGAAATCAAATGTGCAGTGGATTGGCCAATTTTGGTCATGTTCAAGGGAAGTTACGAAGTTTCGCTTGACCACGTCCTTCAAGGTGGGATGTCCCGGGATCTAGACCTTTTTGCGAGGTATGAAGTGGATATTCTGATAGAGTAGACCCTTGCCGATAATCCCACTCGGTTTTTAAAATGTCAAAGTCGCACATTGGGTTACTGTATCAATTTTTCAAAAAGCCACAAAAGGTGGGATGTTTCGGGATCTAGAAGTCCAGGAGTAGCGGAATTTTGGTTTTGGAATGCTATTGTGTAGGCCGAGGCACCCACAAGGTTTTTAAATTCCAAGTCGTCATGAATCGGATTTTACATCAATTTGAAGAGTCACGTTTCGCGACCGGAAAACAAAAATCCGTGAAACATCTTACTTGTTTGCGGATCTGGCAGAGTGCCAAGTTCTTGGGACAGCCAGGGGGTGTGCGCGCTCAGCTGTGCGCGCAGGAGAGGGGGATTTGCCAGAGGGATTTGCGTCAGATTTTCGGTGTCCTTTTTGATCTTGACCCCACCGTGGGAAAGATATTATAATTATCCGCTAGCCGAAGAGGACGCAATTTCAATCATATTTGGAACCCGTCACACTCGTTGCGAAGCAATAGTACGGACAACGAATTCCATTTAAACATGGACCAAGATTTTCCCAAAAAGTGTATATGACCAAAGTTTGTCGTTTGAGATTTTGGCAGCCGTACTAGGGGGTGCAATGTGATAGTCAAGATCTATACGAAGCTTTGTATGTATAGTTTGACTTTTTCAACGGAGCTCCGTATTGACTGCCTCGAAAATTGGCGGATCTCCGTGTAAGAAACTAGACAATACGGAGCTCCGCCTAAAACGTCAGACTGTACGAAGCTTAGTATCGATCTAGACTATCACATTACACCCTCTAATCCGTACCGCTGGTGCTGGAGGTGCGTCAGGCGGGCCGAGGACCTCTGTATCCGCGTGTAAGTAGGCAAGATTCCATTTGACATCTCCACACTTCGCCACAGCCTGCAAGGGGACCAGATTCCTGAAGGGGAGTTTCATGATACGAAAACATTTCGCGAATTTTTCCAAGTCAAGGAGAACTTGTTCAGCTAAAATGAAACACACAGTCGTGTACAGTTTTCAAGCTCTTTCGAATGGTGTGTATCGCTCGGATTGGCCGGACTAAGTAAAATGAGTTCCCATGTAAGCTCTGACAATGAGAAAACGGAAAACAAGCACTCGAAGAAGTGCCTTCGTAACTGACAAAACATTTTCTTCGCATTTTTTGGAACCCCCAGCTAAAATTTATATACAAAATAAATCGCGAACGATGAGAATACGGAAAAGTAATACGCGGAAAAGCTTGTCGAGAAAAAAAGAGAACATGAAATTTTCACCAATATTAAAATCTTTTTACTTCATAGGAACATTCATGCATGTATGGGATGTTCCGGACCAGGGCTGTGCGAAAAATTTTCTTCGAAAAAATTTCGAAAAAAATATTTTTCGGTCTAAAAAGGTCGAAAAAATCGAAAAATGTTTTTCAAGCCAAAATCCGGGTTTCATCGCTCAAAAGTCAAAGTTTTTATCGTATATTATGACATTGGATCATCGCTTGAAGTTCAGTTGTTGCGCATTCGCTTATCCAATGGGGCGAAAAATTGATCTGGAACACATTCTCAAATTTTTCCAATAGGAAAATTAGAAAAAATTTCTGAAAATTTCCAAATTCTGTATTTTCCGTTAATTTTGCAGTTTTTAGTCAAGTTATAATTTTTCGATTTTTCGACAATTTTTCGAAAAAAATTTCGAACAAAAAATTTTTCGGAAAAGATCGAAAAATCGAAAAAATCGAAAAACGTAAAATCACACCCCTGTTCCGGACTATATACCTGTTTGCATATAATCCTCTCGTTGATGGCTTTCTTGATCTTCAATTCCAATGTTGTGCCGACGCTGCATTATCGATATCAGCATCCTTTTCGAATAGGGAACGGGAATAGTTACATGACGGAAGTCCAACGCTCGGAGGACGTGCCGGTAGTAAAGCCCCATTTATCGGTTATCGACGCACTCACCGAAAAGACTGAAGACAAACTTGATGAATTTGGGGGGTTCATGTCAGGGGGAGAAATTTTCTTCAAGAAATTATCGAGAAAAAAGTTCTCGGGCCGAACAGGTCGAAAAAAATCAAGAAATCAAGCAATTTCGAGAGAACATCTTTAGCAATAAAAATGTTTCTCCGTTTTTTATTACAACTTTGCTAGTATTCGACGTAACAGTACTGATTTGCTAGCTCGGGGAGTTCACAGGCACACGCGACCTCATCGGGTCACTCTCTCAACAGTCAATGGCGGTCTGCACCCGTAGTTCAGTGGTTTGTTCGCTCGCCTCACGCGCGAAGGGTTTCCGGTTCGAACCCCATCAGGGCCACTTCTTTTATTGTGCCGCACCCCAACCTTTGCAATTACCGTTCCGAAATCGCGCAGAACGGACTGCGCAAAAAGTGCGCGCTTTGGCACTGGAGCGCGAAGTATCGCACTGGGGCGCAACCTTCCACAACGGATTAATTGACTGCACTGCTATTTGTGCATTGGCGCACATTTTGCGCAGTCCGTTCTAAGCGATTTCGGAACCGTAATTGCTAAGGTTCGGGTGCGACACAATATGTTCTCTCCAACGTTTGCTTAGTCAATCAGAACAGAATCGAACCGGAGAACGGAAAGGATCCTATAAAACATTTGCAGATGAAAACACGTATCGGTACCCCTGGTTGAATGTCTCGATTCGCTAATTGTGCATCCAGAATTGAGACCGATCGACCAATCCCACGGGACGCTACGTGAAAGCGACGCATGAATGATACCTGCCGGAAATCGATGCTCTCCTTTTCGGTTCTTGTGAACCTCTTGTTCGCGACCATATGCATGCTGTGTGATCGATATGTGAGTCGTGTTTGAGGGGGGAGGGAGTCTACCCGGTGGAATTGAATTTCTCGGGAAACGCAACAGTCACTCCCAATTCGGTACAGGAACAACAAATCTGGCCTGTAACGTTGTCTGGAATATACATAGAATATAAGTGGCTACCATCTAAAAATAGCGAAAAATGGGGTTTTTAGGGGCAAAATCATAGTTATTCATAGGTTTTGTCTCAAATGTCTGGCACATTTGACGTCTGCAATGGTGAAAAGTCCACGATGGTGAAAAGTGACTCGTGACTAAATGCTTGTGAGTTACCTCAAAGGTTCACGAAAGAAAATATGGTGCCAAACTTAAGAAAATGTGGTGCCAAACTTAGACACCTGCATATTAGTCAAGAATCATCTTCTTCTAAATATAGGTAACTCAATAAACGAACCGTCCGTGAATAAAGATTGTTTTGTGCCCCGCACGGCCGTCAAGCTCACTCTCCGGCAGACAAAGAGAGAATTCTTGGAGAGGGTGCACTCGATTTCTTGTTCGTTTACTCCACCGTATGCTGCGAGTGTCCACAGCTTCGGCGTCAAGCACTTCCTGTCAAAAGTACACCTTCCATTATTAGTATGATGCACCAAAACAATGCGCATTCGCACGGTCAAGTGGGAAAAACGCAGCTCTTGATTTACTAGCGTTGTATTTCTCGTTTGGATGCGAAACGGTTCATAATTACATCATTCCTATAGTTACTGGTACTCAGGGCGTTTCACAGGCATCTCTTGTCTGCGGAATAAACGTTCCGGCCCTGCGATCTCTCTCTACTGTTCTCTCGTTTATCTAACAGCCAGACAATGAGAAAACAGTGGAGAGAGGTCGCAGGGCGATGGGCGTATTGTCCGAAACGTTTATTCCGCCGACAATAAATTATCGTTTCGTTCGTACCAACTCTGCGTCAAATTTCTCGGCACTAATAAGAGCTAAAGTATTTCGAAGCTGACACGGAATTGTTGAGGTCGGTACGAAATTCAGCGTCATTGTAACTCCTTAATTACAACTTACGGCTTTGGCGGAGGCGGAGGTGGCTGTGGCCTTGGCTTGCAGCATATATACGATTGGCCAAGGCACGAAGCACCAAAGTACTGAGCGGCTTCATGCAAGACAGCATCTTGCTTCACTTCGTCTGATGTCCTGACAAGCGTACGACTCGCAAAGCATTACGCTTATTTAATTGCCCTTCACGAAACTCCAGTATCCTACTTTAGAAAAGGCAAGCCCGCACTCCGTGTCGTAGTCACGGCAGTTTTTGTAGAAGCATTGTGCTGTCTGTTATGGAAGCGATACTTATTTATCCGGGGACGGGGGGTCAGCTTACGTATGGTTCCCCTTCGTGGACGGTGATTTCGAAAATGGTGGTAGCAGAAGAACGAAGAATAGCGGTGAAACAGAGGGTAAGAGCGAGTCTCACTCCCATCTCCCCCTCTGCAAGGAACTAGGGTTTATTATAAAAGAAATGAACAAATAGGGGAATCTGCCAGGGGGAGTGAAAGGGAATTCACGGTATTATAAAAAACGCCGTTAATGGCGCCGCGCTTGGTAAGGTTCCAGAGAGGACGGGAGAAGGGTGCAAAGGCAGGGGAGTTGGGCTTTTGAGGTGGAAACAGAACAATGCCCACGCCGTTAACTAAAACGGCTTGGCATTGACGCCGCGGGTGAAACCATTCAGGTTAAGAGACATTATTTGGGAAAGTGGGAGACAGCACGGATGGGCGAAAGTTGACCCCCCGAACATTTGGTATCTACGGACTCCCCAGAGTGTGGGGAGATCGGCGCGCGGTATATCTAAGCTCATTACTGTGTTTAGCGGAATCTAGAGGGCCCGGACTGAAAAAATCGATAATTGAAAAGTTGGTCAAAATGAAAATTGAACCATGCTATATGGTGTATTTCGACGCGCTGGTTCCGAATATGAAAGAGATTTTTCAAAAAAGTTGAGTTTTGGTCGATTTTTGACCCTAAATGTGCATAAAACCGGGTTTTTTGGCATTCGGAGGCCCAAAAGTGGTTTCCACTTCCCCAGGAGTGGAAAAGTTAGGCACGGCATCGGATTCTACAGGTCTTGTTACGTATGTATGCAAAGTTTGAGCGAAAAATTGTGTCATATAGTTCGTCAAAAATCGATCAGCAAATGAAATTTCGGAAAAA
>JACMIG010001099.1:0-18395 GCA_014805385.1 Levipalatum texanum
AATAAATAAAAAAAAATAAAAAAGTTTTCTATCAGTAAGAAAACATTTAGGAAAAACTTCATATGGAAATCTGCGAAAAATTCCCTCGAAACCCGAATAGCTTCGTAAAATTATTGCCCGGGGCTTATATGTTGTCTGTCAAGACGAGAGAAGTCACCAGCTACTCCTTCCATTTCTGAGTCATTTTGTTGTGGGTGTGCCCTCAGCCCGATCAGAGGTGAGAGACACGAATTCGAGTGAGGAGAAGAGGAGAGTAAAAGAAGTAGGGGACGGGGGGCCGCTTCCATCGCTGCTACCGAGTCATGTCTACGGGGGTTAATACTTCTTCCTAACCCCGTCATCGTTCAATTTCGTCATTCTAGCATGCCTGCGCTGGAAGACGACTCCATCTACGTCCATTGCTTTGGCGGTGGGGACACGCGGGTGAGCCAATATTAGCAAGAATGAAAAAACCAGCAGAAAAAAGAATTATTGTGTTGGAATATCGGAGGCTCCCACACTTTGTACAAATAAAATGGAAATGAAAGCTAATGTAAGGAAAAGATCTAAACATAGGCCAAAAGGCCTTATTGGAGCGGAAAGGGAGTTGGGATTGTAAGCTTGTGAGAAATGTTCCTTTACAGCACTTCGGTTGCATCGAACGCGACCTGCTGGAGACTTCTCCTTTTCTCCTCTTCTGGCTCCTCGCTCCGACAGCACTGTGGAAGAAGCGAATGGTTCGGAAAAGGCGTTGCCGAATTTTGGTGCAAATCCGGCGCGATTGTGTGGCATATTTTTAAGGTGTCTGATTGTGAGAAATGGTCAATTTTCAGCGATCTCCAGATGGCCGTCCACTATCGGCAATCACGCGCGCGCGAATTGTGAGTTCCGATGCCAAGATGTTTAGCGAGCGATCCCCTTTGTAAAATCTAAACAGCGATTGAGAATATCATGAAGAAAACAACAAACATGAAGTTTTGGAATTTACACGATTATGGTGCTCCGATAAGATTATTATAGTATAAATACCTTTCAGGTAGTCCTGGCCCTTCTTGTACTTCTGGAAGCAGTACTGGCCTACTTTCGTTGGGAGGCAATATCTCGGGAGGAGAATGAGAATGAAGCACAATTCTCCGACTCGAGCCAGGTATTGCCTTCTTGTTCGACAAACGCAGTAAGCTTGCGTTGCTACTGTGATTACCTCATATTTTGGTAAATATCGGAAATAATACTGTTTGCAGTCCAACGGAGACTGGTACGGCCTGACGCGCTCTTCGACCGTCTCATCCATTCAGATCTATCGACTGGCCTTCCCGCTCATCGGGGCTGTTTCTTATGTAAGTGGTGTAGTCGGTGCATGAGCACAGGACGACGTTTACCATTTTCTATTCTACGGTCTTCAGATGGCGCTGATGGAGACACTCGTCTACACGACTCGTCGTGGTGCGAGAATGCACTCCATTCCCTCCGTCACCTTCATCTTGCTCCTCGTCGTTCATGGGAGCTGCGCGCTGCTGGATGTAACATTTTAATATACTTAAATTATATTCAAAATGTTTTCCCGCCCTTTTCGATATTGTCGGGCACCAAAATGCTGTGCCCGACAATACCGCTTTCAGCGCTGATGTGGAGTCAAACAAAAAAAAGGAATTTGGGTGCCCGACAATATTGGTCTCGCATTGTCGGTGGGACAAACAACACGATCATGGCAATTGCCATGTCGAGATAACGCCATAGCTAGGTGCCCTATTCACTCGATCAAGTCATTCATTGAGAAGGTCGCCCCTGATAAGAAGAAGCACTTTGGCAGAGGGCAACGAGCGCATTCTCTGGATAACTTTTTCCTCCGCCAATATCCTCCTAATGTTTGATCAAATTTCAGCACAGGTATTGGTACAAATTAATGGTCCCATCGAATCCCTTGAGCTACTTTTATATCTCCCTTATACAAAAATACAACCATATTTGCGGATCTGATTGGTCTGCTCGGTTCGAACTTTCCAGCCGAATTAAACTTTTCTTATATTTGAGAAAATTGTATTACCTAAAGTCACTTGGTTAGAG
This sequence comes from Levipalatum texanum, assembly GCA_014805385.1. NCBI lineage: Eukaryota > Metazoa > Nematoda > Chromadorea > Rhabditida > Diplogasteridae > Levipalatum > Levipalatum texanum. The sequence continues at coordinate 2,044 of JACMIG010001099.1, forward strand.
ACCAACAACTCAGTTGTTAGATTGATTCTATTCTCACAAGACATTTTCATAGTATCCAGTGAAGGTGTGCCCCCCCCCTACACCCCCCAGGTCGAGTTCAAATTTTGTGCTGTTTTCCGTGGACATGCAAACATGATGCTGATGTTCCCATATATCCGCGTCAAGCCTTCATAATCTTTTGAATCCAGAACTTGTCACACAGCCTCGGGGCTCATTCACGCTGAATGCTATCAAATCATTCCGCCCCGTGAGAATACGTAAAAGCCTCATTTTCTCCCCGTCAGCAGCCCGAGTCTTTTTGTTGGTCTCCGGGCTTGGTAGTTATTGCCGAGCTGGCTTTTATTCTGCCTAATAATTGCATTCCTTATTTTTGACAGGAAAGAAAGCCAAATATTCTTATCATATAAGGTTCCCTATGCCGAATGAACTGAGAATCTGAAAAAATATTACGTTCTTCGGCTATTTCCTCTTTAGTAGTGGCATATCATTTAGAGAGAGCTCTGGCCGACTTTCGAGGGTCTGATCGACCATGTTTTGTTTACTCTCGTCAGAATGTCTAGCCTGCGTGAGATTCTGTACCCCGGAATCGTAATTGCCTCCAGAATTCAGCTTCTTGTTTTCTTGTCAATTATGACAGTTCCAAGCCCGTATTGACTTCTCTCTTGTTGTCGGGCACCCAAAGCGGTTTTGTTCCCTTGCCCGGACAATACTAAAGACTGCGCGTGCACTTGGTCTACCTTCATGCCCCGCTTCTTGCACAGTGTGCTTCAACTGGCCGTGTAATTGGGCGTTCACAGCCCGTCACGGTCGTGTGAATTCGAACGTTTTGGTGCCCGACAATGCATGCCCAAACGGGAAATGCGCTTTAGACAAAAGATGTTTTGAGAATGGCATCAGGGTGAAAAAGGGAGACGGAACCTCTCCAATTCCTTTATCGCATCAGGGGACTTTTTGTCACTATCTGTAATTGTCGCGTGCTTGTCTTTATAGGCTCCCTCTTCTTCTTCCCCCCCCTCCTCCTCCTCCCTCTCCCCTTCCCGTCGCTCTTTTGCTCTCTCGCAGCCGCAGCTGTCCGTACTAGAGATCTGCACCAGAAAAGACCAGGCCTTTCCTCCTTCTCCTCCTCCTCTTCCTCCCCTCCCCCTCTCTACTCAACCCCGATGCTTTTCCTGGACGCTGTTCGCGTATTTTGCATCATTTGAATGCCGTTCTTTGGTGAGAGAGACCCCTCGAGATTTCGCATCAGACTCCAAAATGTGCACCTGGTGTCGTTCTTTGAAAGTCTGACCCCATGTCTACTATGGCCTCGTACTCCTTCTCCTCTTCCCTCCTCTACTCTTCCTCATCCTCTCCCCCCCTCCTCCTCTTCCGTCCCAAGACGCGGCTCTTCCACTGACTCATTAATGTTTATCTTTGCACGGTCTGTGTGCCCCGTTGGGTTCACGCGAAGATTCGAAACTGAGGAAGATCTTGGATCCATGGTTGTCGGGAACCAAACTGGCCTGCAAGAAGATCGAGGAAGAAAGAACTTTCGGTTCCCGACAATAAGTTGCTACTTCAATCCTCCGAAAGCAGGGCTCCGATCCGTGCCTTTTTATTTTTGTCCCCCCGCGCGCTCGTACGTCTGTGTACATATTGACACGCTTCTGTTCCAAAGATCGAACTCCAAAGTCTCTAATTTCGCTGCCCCGAATTTGTGGCGGTTGTCATTGCCATAAGGTCGATTGATAGCTTGTCTATGAAGCCATTGTGGCTCTCGGGCAGCACTCTTGGCATTAGACACTATTATATTCTGGAGCCTTCTGCTTCCCTTGTCCGGCAAATGCAAATGACGGATTGCGCGCGCTTTTGACCAACTTCTTCATGCGGAATGTCGTTCCAAGCCTGTGTTCACTTCGCTCCAGATGCTCGAAACCTCCAAATTACGACCCGTTCTCAATGAAGAAAGAACAGTTCGTACGGAACGCGAATTTATAAAAAGTCTTGAAACTTCCATACGGATCTATTTACAGGTCCTTTCGCCTCGACAGAGTGGCTCCTTTTCCATCTTCGATCTCAGCCCTCGCCTCTTCCTGATCATGGTCGAAACTGCCCTTCTCGCCGCCACGGAAAAGGGAGAAAAAGAGGACGATGAAGTCAGTTTGCGATTATGTAATTATTGCTACCGTAATTCGAATTTTGATATGATAAATGTCAGTTTGCGATCGGGAATTGACCACCGTAACCCGAAATTCTGTGCAGGAATCGACGCCTGAGGAGAAGGCCTCGTTCTTCTCTAACCTCATGTTTTGCTGGATGCTGCCGCTTGTGCGGATTGGGGCAAAGTAAGAGAGCAAAGATCAACGATTAAAGATCAAAGTTCAGGAGGCCTTTAACTGCCGAAGATATGTTTCCGCTTCGGAAAAAGTGGAGGTCGGATTATCTGAGCAGCGTTTGGGAGGCGGAGTGGGGGAAGACGTCCAGGGACTTTGATGATCGACAGGCGAAGAGGAAGGAGAAGGGAGTGGAGGAAATGAAGACGGGCGAAAAGAAAGGTTATTGCTGAGAGCCACATCATGGCACATTGCCAGGAATCTTTGGACAAATGTTGCTCTTGATCTACCGTCGTTTCAGAGCAAAACTGGAATAAACGGCGGTAGATCAAAAGTATATTTCCCTCCGTTTCCGTGGGAATGCACCGCGTTTTGGTGCTCGACAATAAAAGATCAAAGATCAAAGATCAATTCTCAGAATACCCCTCGATCGTCTGGACGCTAATTCGCATCTTCCGCGTCAAACTTCTATCCGTTACCGGAATGCGTGTAATTGCGGACTTTGCGCATTTCGCCAATCCCCTTCTACTCAGGTAGTTTTTGAAACTGCTCCCCAACACCAATCATCTCTAATTTGAGAGATGCATCGAACACCACTCTTCAGTGCCCTCATTGGCTTTGTGTCGGACGCGGAGGCGCCCATCTCCCAGGGCATCGCCATCGCCATCGGAATGTTTGCTGCATCCCAGGTAATTTGGGAAATATACTGGCGCTCAACCTGAATTAAAAAAATGCACTGTGCACGATAATCGAATTTGGAAAAGACACCGTTCACCTTTCAGGTCCGCTCGCTGCTCTTCAATCACTTCTTCTGCACAATGATAACGACGTCAACGCAAGTGCAGACGATCCTGACGAATGCCATCTTTGTCAAGGTGATCGGTGGAAGTAACGAATTGGGTGATGTACGGTAGAAGAAGATTTCAAGTTGTGCTTTGGTAGAGTTAACAAATTGAGTGATGCTAGGTAGAAATAACGAATTGAGGTGGTGCTTCGTACCATCTTCAAATTGCAGTGTCTTCGGCTCTCTGCGAGTGCCCGAAATGGCCGTACTGTAGGTGCGATCGTCAACCTCATGGCAATCGGTCAGTTTTTCGAGCTAAAATTTATGATATTTGACCTTTGATCTTTGATCTTTAGATATCGAGAAGATCAGTCAAGTCATGCCCATCACGCAACACTACTGGTCCAGTCCACTCCAGGTAGGTGTTTTTGTTTATATTGTCGAAAACCTGAATTGTTCTCGACAATATTAATTTCCGCGCAGCTTGAGTTTCTGCAGAAAGAAACCTAGTCGATCACCAAAAAGTGTGGCGAATTTTCACGCACCAAAATACGCATGGCGGACTGCACATTATCTTTTTTGATCTACCGCTTTTATTTAAACATGATAAGAGGATAAGAGCGGTAGATCAAAATTCGTCCGTCATCATTGTCCTCGGGCGCGGGAATTCTGCGCGTTCTTTGGTGCTCGACAATAGAGTACTGCATTTATCCAATCTATTCGTTCGACTACATTTGAGCGGGTATTAGGGCGCTCGAACTTTTGACAGGGGTCCTTGAATATGGCCCACTGTTGAAGGAGGATTGATTGACAAGCTTTCATCGATAACGAGATGATGGTAAACAATGCGGCATCGCTCGAAATGGGAGAGGGGTCTTTGAAAGGATCGGGTGGTCTTCACTAAATTAACAGATATCAAAAACAAATGTCCAAAATTCGATAAGAAATGTTGCAAAAATCAATAAATTAACGAAAATCGATAATTTTCAGTTAACCATCGCAATGAGTCTCCTGTGGTACACGATCGGTCCTTCGGCCATCGCTAGCATCGCTGTCATGCTCCTCATGATCCCTGTCAACTACTATGCCTCCGTCAAGATCAAGAACTGGCAGGTATCTGAGAGGGATCGGATAATATTGTCGGGAACCAAACGTGCAGCTCCTGATCTACCGCGATTCTATGAATAGTTTGGCTCAGTGCACAATGCGGAATCAGAGTGTTTCAATAACTAACACTTTCGTTTTGGTGCGCGACAATATCGGAGGATACCGGATGTTCTCCGCATCGATATTTGTCTCTACAATCCTCACAATCCTGTTTCAGCTCCTCCAAATGCGCATCAAGGACGAGCGGACCAAAATGTGCAATGAGGTGAGCGAATACTGCGGCTACCGTAATTCATTTGTATGACACCAGGTCCTGAACGGAATCAAGCTTATCAAGTTGTATGCGTGGGAAGAGGCATTTGAGGCCAAGATCAACGAACTGCGTAGACAGGAGGTTGGTGGTGTAGTAGTAAACGTCGTCGTGTGGTTACTGTAACTTCCGTAGGACGACGTTTACTACACCACTTCAGGTCGCTTTTCTCCGCAAGATGGGTCTGCTCGGTCGCGTGGTTGATGCGGGCAATGCAGCAGCTCCGTTTGCGGTGCGTTTTTCCAGTCATGGTTTTCCTTTCGGGACCCTATACCGTTCAAACTAGGTGTACTGTAGGTCGCCGTGGCCGCCTTCTCCGTCTTCATCTTCTCTTCAGTCGACAATATCCTGACGCCGCAGATTGCTTTCGTCTGTCTGACGCTGTTCAATCAGATTCGGTAGGATTACTGTTGATGGCAGTATTTGGGGTTACTGTAGAGATTATTACGGTATCCTGGGTAGATGAGGGTTACAGTAGACTGTTGATCTTGGTAACGATAAATATCGACTCATCCATTCCAGCCAACCCATGCGCATTACGGCAATGCTGATCAACATGACCGTCCAGGTTGGTGTGTTGGTGTACGAGTTTCCCGTCGATGGTGATTTCCCCACAATGTCGTGCTTGTGCACGAGTGCACATTCCTCATTGCCTCGGTTGGTGCATCAGTGATCTCCCCCATTTGCTAGGCGATGGTTTCGAACGAGCGCCTCAAGGAGTTTCTGATGGCCGAGGAGCGCGTGGGCCTCAATCACGACGCTGCCTCCCATGGGATGGCCGTCGAGTTTCGGGACGCCTCCTTCGGATGGACGGTAGATTTCCCTAATTGAGAAAACCTCATGCATCGGTGCATTTCCCCGTTTCAGACCAATCAATACGACCTCGCGCGGATCTCGTTCTCGGCCGCGGAAGGCAGCCTGACAGCGGTTGTTGGAGCAGTCGGTAGTGGCAAGAGCTCCCTGCTATCGGCGGCTATTGGTAAGTACACCGATACACCAAGTAGCCATTTCGAGAAATGCACCAAGTACTCAATCTGGAAAGCACACCGAAGCACTAAGTATTCAATTCGGGAAGTGCACCGATGAACAAAGTTGCCAATTTGGAAATTTCACCGAAGCACAAGGTCTCTTGCAGGCGAGATGGAGTCGCACTCTGGACGCGTTGCTATAACGGGGAGAATCGCGTACGTCCCGCAGCAGGTATACCGTAATCCTCAAGGGGGAATCCTGAAATGGAACAATGAAATCGCAAACTGAACTAATTCCAGGCGTGGCTCATGAATGCGTCCGTCCGGGATAACATCCTCTTTGGGCGCGTCTACGACGAGAACTTGTACAACCAGGTGCGGACTTGTTTATTGTCGGGCACCAAAATTCAGTCCGGTTTGGTTCCCGACAATATTTTCCGTTCCGCGAATCGCCCTCACATTCCGGATTTCCTGCAGATAACGACGGCTTGCGAGCTTATGTCCGACTTTGCCATCCTTCCAGATCGCGATCGAACAGACGTGGGAGAAAATGTAATTTTCCGATTACTTACAGTATCCTCTTGGGAATCGGAGTCGTCCGGTGGGTCAGCCTTTGACATTGCAGGGAGTCTCGCTGTCAGGAGGCCAAAAGGCACGCATCAGCCTGGCGCGAGCGCTGTATCAGGTAGGGGGAGATACTGCATTTAGCGAGTCCGGATAAACAGCGGAAGTCGGTGTCGCTAGATCTTACTGCATTTAGCGAGATGCTCCAAACAGAATAATGAGATTTGTTGAAGGACGCCGACATCTACCTCCTCGACGATCCACTTTCCGCTGTGGATGCTCACGTGGGCGAAGCGATCTATCGCCAGGTCCTCGGACCCGAAGGGATTCTGATGTGAGTTCAAACGGTGTTTGCTCCCGAACGGAAAACAAATCATGCAGTATTTGGTCCCGAACGGAAAGGATTGAGGAAAAGGACCCGTGTCCTGATGACGCACGGCCTACAGTACACCAAGGCGGCCGACAACATCCTCGTAATGAAGTCGGGACAGATCGCGCAGGCCGGCACTTATATTGATCTGGAGACGGTAAGAATAACAGGTTTTAAATTCATTTTTTCATCACCTACTCGGAATATTGTCATTGTCGAGAAGCAAATGGCTTCAAATTTTCAGTATCCTCGTCAATCTCTTTTTCCAAAATTGGGGCAATCCCCCAGTATTCTCACAATGCAATTGATTCAATGAAATTTTCAACACACGACGTTCAAATGTTTTATAATACTTACCGAAATCGTGCTACGATAATATTCCAGCAAGCCGGTCCGTTCGCCGATCTCCTTCGAGAGAAGGCCAAGGAGGAGACTGCGGTGAAGCGAGAGGAGGAGCCTGCTGAAGAGACAGACGAAGACGAGGAAGACGTCGTCATTGAGGACGAGGACGCCCTTGGGGCTGAGGCACTGCCTGGAGGTGAATTGTAAATCAGGGCGTTCCCTCCGGGACCCGATGCCGTTGAAACCAAGACTACTGTAAGTTGCAGAGGCACTGCCTGGGGGATGAATTATCGTTCCGTTAGGATACGCCCGATTCCACCCTGTGTCCTGTTTACTGTACATAGAAAACCATGCACGGGGAAGAAAATTATATCGTTCCGAGTGTACGCATCCGAATTCGTCCTCTTGGTCCTCAACCGCAGCTCATTCAGATATCCGCCGTTCCCGCTCGCATCGGAGCACCGAAGGGAGCGGGAGGAGGAGGGGGGAGAAGGCTACGACACCCGTCGAGACGAAGGACGATAGGAGTTCATCGGATGGACGAGGCGAAGAGGCCGTGAAGACCGGACGGGTTTGATCTTTGATAATCTTTGGCCATTTTTGGTATTTTTCATTAAATTTTTGATATTTAAACTTGATCCTTGATCCCAGTCATTGATCTTTGATCTTTGATCTTTTGCGTCTTTGAGGTCAAGACGGAGATCTACCTCTCACTCGCCAAAGCAGCGACATACAAATACTCCATCACATTCTTCGGATTCTACATCGTTCATTTTTGCTTCCAGATCATGCGCAATCTGTGGCTTTCAGAATGGTAAGTAGATCAAAGTCTAAAGATCAAAGTTCACGTTTCTTCCCAGGGTTGACACGAGCAAAAAAGCAAACGTCACACGCGAAGACACCTACACTCGACTCGGAGTTTATACCGGTCTCGGACTCCTCGAAGGTTTGCGACCCACCGCGCGCTCCAGTTGAGATATCTCCCGTCTTACAGTAATCTCGATCTGCTTCTCGCTGCACTTCCTCGTGCTCGGGTGCCAGGCTCTTTCGCTCAATCTCCACGCCCCGATGCTTCGGTGAATCTTCCAAATTAGCAATTTGTTATCTGCACCGTTCCCCAGGGCCATCCTCCGGTCGCCGCTGTCCTTTTTCGACACGACGCCCATCGGACGGATCCTCAATCGCCTCTCGCGGGTAGGTTACCGTACTCCGCCCCTGAGCACTCAGGGCATTCGTTGCAGGACCTCGACGTCATCGATGGACTACTCCCGACGAATCTGCGGCAGTTTGTCAACAACATGCTACAGGTGACCGGAATCTGACCGAGTTGTACCGATAGGTCGTGGCAATTCTCTTCGTCATCTCTTATTCAACGCCAATGTTCGTCGGCGCGCTCATCCCGCTGATCGTCCTGTACATCTTACTACTGGTAATCGATACTATTCAATCGATAATAATCGATAGATAATTTTTTGAAATTATCGATTTATTGATTTGCAGCGCATCGCTATTCCTACGGCCCGTCAGCTGCGGCGTTTGGAGTCGGTCGCCCGCTCTCCCATTCTCTCCGTATTCAGTGAAAGTATCCATGGAGCCATCAGCATCCGGGCTTACAACAAAGTCCGCGGGGTCCCGAAACGAAAACATGAGATACTGCAGATCGAGGATTCCCGCTCAATTTTCGCCTCACACGTCGATCACTTCGCCAAGTGCAAATACATCTATCAAGTAACCAATCGGTGGCTGTCAACGCATCTCGAACTCCTCGGAAATACGGTATGTTACGATGGGTCAGACTTTTAAAATTCCGCAATTCAGGTCGTCCTCTTCGCGGCATTTTTTGCCGTAATTTCATCGCGGTTCATGGACATTTCGCCGGGTCTCATCGGTCTGTCTGTATCGTATGCGCTGTCGGTGAGTACCAGTCTGACCCGATTAAACCAGCTCTGACACGGTGAACCCGGACTGACCCGACTGAACTACCGTAATGCAGATAACGGAAATGCTCAACCTCGCTATTCGGTTGATCTCCGAGCTCGAGACCAACGTCGTGTCCGTGGAGAGGGTCAAGGAGTACGAGAACATCGAGCAGGAGGTATTTTATCGTTACGCCATCTCCGTTATTCCGATCTCGGAGTTACTGTATTTAACATGTCGAACACCAAATTCACTCAAATTTACTCAATATTATTTACTCGATAATGTTCAATCGATAATCAGGCCCTATGGCGCTCCTCCACCCCGCCTTCGCTCGAATGGCCGGAGAAGCCGAGCATCGACTGCGAGAATATTGCCCTACGATACAGGTGCGTGTCTCACCGTCCGACCCACCGAACCATCTACCGTAACCCTCCAGAAAGGGTCTTCCCCTCGTGCTTCGAGGTGTCGATGCGGGGATCAAGGCGGGCGAGAAGATCGCCATCGTCGGGCGCACCGGGTCAGGTGTGTGACCCGGTTTATGACCTACTGTACTCCTACCGTAATCCAGGGAAATCTTCCTTTACCCTGGCGCTGTTCCGTATGGTCGAACCGGCGGAGGGGAGGATAGTCTTGGGAGGCCAGGATATTTCCACCATCGGCCTTCACGATCTCCGCGAGAAACTGGCGATAATTCCACAGGTTTTTAATTTTTGAGGACTACCGTAACCCAGAGATTCCGTTCAGGAACCCGTGTTGTTCTCCGGGACGCTCCGCTTCAACATGGATCCGTTTGGAGAGCACGGGGATGGGGAACTCTGGAAGACACTCGAGATGTGCCAACTCAAAGTACTGTACTTTCAAAGATACCGTACTCCCATTATTACAGTACTACCGTAACCCAATTATTCCGTTCAGGAGTTCGCGACATCCAACGAGGGCGGCCTCAACTACGTCATTGCTGAGGGCGGCAAGAACATCTCGGTCGGACAGCGGCAACTCCTCTGTCTCGCTCGCGTGCTCCTGCGCAAGGCTAAGGTACTGTAGGATGTTCGACGGAGCAGTGAGAGTTCGATATGTCAGATGTACGTTATAGCAACATTAGGTGGGTCAGATCAGAGTTCAGGAGTACACTAGTCCAGTCCGATAGAGCAGAACGAGCTCGGTGTGTCAGGTTCTCGTGCTGGACGAGGCGACGGCGTCCGTTGACGTCGTGACTGATTCGCTCGTCCAATCAGTGGTGCGGGAACAATTTGCGGATGCGACCGTCATTGCCATCGCTCATCGCCTCATTACGATCGCTGGCTTTGACAGGTATCGTAATTCTCTTGGTTCGGTGGGTCAGACTCGTAAAACATTCTTGATTGTGAGTAGGAGGACCAGATTCATAAACTGGTTCGGTGGGTCAGACTCATAAACCCTCATGGTTTCGTGGGTCAGGGTCAAGAACTAACTCTTGGATCGGTGGGCCAAATTCACGAACAGCCTCTTGTTTCGGTTTGTTCACAGGGTCAGATTCATGATCTCTGCAGGATAATGGTGCTGGAGAAGGGCTCTATCGCCGAATTCGATTCTCCCGCTCGTCTTCTCGCCGATCGCGAGTCGCGCTATTCTCGGATGCTCGAGAAATCTGCGCGCTCTGAAGCTCAATGATTACGGTACTTTGAGTACAGTAGGTACTCTCACGAGTACGGTAGGTCAGTGTAATAAGTACGGTGTGCCAGAAAGATAACTTATCAAATACCCATACACGAAGCATAATCGATTGTTTTTTTGTTATTTTCTGTGATTTTATCTGCATGTGATCTCCACTACACGAAGTGCTTATGGATACAACGAAGATGCTTGTTCACTGCACATTCCACTCCCAAATAAATATCGATGGTTTTCCTCGTGTTTTTATCGATTTATAACGAACGGTGATACAATTAATAAATGATCCTCGCGTTATAAGCGTTAATTGCAACAAATTACTATAATAGTAGAAAGAAAACAATTAGGTACCCGAATAAAATAAAATGGCACACACAGATACAAGTATTCGTTCTCGGCTGTGGAGATCGCAGTTGAATTGTCATCAATCGGATAGAATTCTTCTCAAATTAACTTCCTCTGAAAATTATTTGATGTAATAGAAATATTGGTTTCCTGCGTGCAATTCCCCCTGTCTTATTTTTCATTGATCTACCCAAAATTTTCGACTTTCCCTAGAGAACCCTTTTGACTTCAATAATCATCAAAACCTTCCGTACCTGAGACTAAAAGGAACATTGTTTCCTCCCGAACTCGATCGTGAATGTCGCGGTCTCGATTCATCGAAATTGGGGAGCGAATAAATGGCTTCTGTCAGCCTTCGGAATTGTTTCTGATAAAATAGAATCTTCTTCGAGATGTTCTTGCCCTGGAATATATTCACCTTTTAAATTATGTTTGAAATAAATTCTTACCGAATCTTGGCATTCCCTCAATTGCTCCACGCGTATCATCCCAATGTTGTATTGATAAGAGTTGATCTTTTGCGTGATGTTTTTGAGGCCATCCTAAAGCGAATAAATCAATAATTCCAGTCAATCAATAAGTCGATACCCTGAACTGCGATCGTTTATTGTGTGTCAGGAGATCGTGGCGAGAGATGGTGGAAGCGAGGGTCGTGCAGACTCGATGGCATTCCTTCAGAGATTCGACGAGATGAACGAGGAGAAGATCAATGATCTCCGTCGCGACCACGTCCAGCTTGTTGAGCTACAAAGGTTTTTGAAAAATTCTTTCCCGAAATGGTTCAAAATTCAAGTTTACATTTTCTAAGCACAATATTTAGTTTCATGGAGGATGGTTGATTTTATTTAGTGATTTGGAGCGTTTTTTTAATTTTTGACGTTTTTTTCGAAACTAACCGCTTCCAGGAACTCATTCTGCTTCGTCCGCATGACTTCGTGGCGTTCGAAGAGGACGATAATATTCTCCTAAAAGATGGACTGAACGAAAGAAACCAATTCATGTTGTCGAACACCAAAACGCAGCGCGTTCCCTTGATACCGTCCGCCGTTTTATTACAAGTTTGGCTCTGGGACACTCTGATTCCGAGCAGTTTTGCGACCCCAACTCATCATGAAACAGCGGTAGATCAAGACAGAACTGCTCATTCCAAGATACTGCAATGAACGCGCCGCATTTTGGTGCCCGACAATTTCCTCCGATTCTCACTTTCAGCTGTGCCTCCGCCTTCATGTCAGCAACTCTTTGTGTCATCATCATTGCTTCTCGTGCTTGAATTACAAGCCGCCTCTCCGACTCCTCGTGGTACCGTTCCCTGGAAAAATGGGGAGTGTGGTCGGCGTTTTCTACAATTAGGATACGTCGCCCACACCATAATGCGGCATTTGCAAGCGTTGAGAACTCAAGAGCGTCTCATAGCCACTCCGAAAACTCGTTATTATATTTTCCGGGAACTTGGTTCTCGACAATATTTATGGTTCTTGGCCTACTAAAATCTCACTGCTCCTGGAATCGCTTCTCGAAGGCGTCCTCGACTGTTTTGGTCTTGCTTTCGATGATCGCCATGAGCGCGAGACGGTCCCTTTCGCCCTAAAAATATTTATTGGAATAATTTTGTTGTTTTATTTTGGCAATAAACATATCGGAAACATTTTGTATTTCTATTGAAAAGTTCGCACCAATGAAATGAGCGTCGATTGCCGTCCGCCGCTGTCGTCGATGAGATGGTTCATCTGTAAGAACAAAGATCAAATATCATGGACGAGAGATCAAAGATCAATTGCTCACGGTTTCCTTCTGATTCTGGGCCATTTCCCGCATCTGTGCGTTGTTCTCCGAAATGGCCGTTGAAGCGAACTCCGTTGCAGCCTGATAAACATAATTTAGGAGGTCAACGATCAAGTAATTTCCATAAGCAATATGGCTTTTTGTTCCCTTCTTGTGAAATATCCAGAGGAAAATGGAACGTGGAAAATGAAAGAAAGATGTCATTTTTTCGTTCGGGAGCGTGAAATCCGTGCACATGGATGCTCTCAATAATAATTTACGAGAAAAAAGCAGGTTTCAAATAAGTCTAGGACTCCAAGGGCATCAGAAGGCATTTGAAATCAGCAGATCAAAAGATCACAACATCCAACCTCCGTCCGCATTGCCTCTGCACGCACTTGCATAGTGCGCTCCCGTTGAATTCTGAGATTATCCGATTCTGGCAATTCCAGTGGTTGGGGTTGTTTTTCTTGTGGTTGTGGCGGTGGTTGTCGTTGTCCTTCATACTGCTGCCTCTGTGCTTCCATCTCGCGCTTCATGCGCGATATGCATTCTCCCATGCTTTCTGAAAGTCAGAATATAGGATGCGAGGTAAATACAAAATAGTTGAATTTCGCGGTAGATTCTACGGCGTTGCCGAGCACCAAAGAGCGGCGAATTCTCACGAATAAAAGTGCAAATCACGGACTGCGCGTTCTGCAGCATTTACACTTAATCAGTTGAAACAGAATGAAATAAGGGCAGAAGCCGTAGATCAAGAATTTGTGCATTTCGCATTTTTAGCAATTGGGTGCTTGACAATAACTCGTCTTCTAACGTTCAAAACTCCAAATCGATGCTCTGGTGGCCGACCAAAGTCGAATGCATTCCGCCTTTGGGAGGTGCTGACAAGAACTAAGAAGCTTTTCTGCCCGATAACAAAGGGGAGAAAGAAAAGTCGAGTGGGGGGGGGGGGATCAATTTTTTGCCGAATGCCCTTACATCCCCGGCCATTACCCGTAAGCGGCGTCCAAAGCCCGCACCGATACCCCAGACCGCCCGTTATAAAACGTGGGGGTGGCCCACGGGCNCAGCGCCGCCCCCCCCCCCCCCCCCCCCGCCCCCCCCCCCCCCCCCCCCCCCCCCCCCCCCCCCCCCCCCCCCCCCCCCCCCCCCCCCCCCCCCCCCCGCGCCCCCATCATATATTTCCGGATTGCCCTTCCATCGCCGTCCATGACGCGTACGAGGCGTCCTAAGCCGCCACCGATCCGCCAGACAGCGCTGATAAAATCTTCTGTCTGACACTCTGACTCTCTCTTTTCGCATTATCTCTAATCGGCTAGAGACTGAGAGACTGGAGGAATGAAGAGGCGCCAGACAGGCTAAGACGATTTATACCGGGATCACTAAGAGCTGATGAATCAACCCCCGAGTAGCCATGGGCGCGCCTCTGTGGCTCTCTTATCGCCGTAAAGACACCAGGAATCGCGGATGACCAATTATTTAGCGTCGAACCGAAGCCAAGAGATCGCGGTAATCACAGACCATGAATCATGGTCAGCGAATTCAAACCAATTACTTCTTAGACAACCTTTTGATATTGTCGGACACCAGAGGCGAATTCTCACGGTCGCGATTCATTCGGACCTTATGAGTGAGCTGTTATCGGCATGCGTGACAATGAGTAATGTCCACACGTTTCGTAATGGAAGCTGGAGTCCAATGAAACAATAATCGCACTGTGATAAAATACGTAGCATATCGGTCGCAATCCCGCCCGTTCATCCCGTCGGCGCAAAATACAGGCGATGAGTGCATATTTTTGGAACGTTCGTTTCGCTGACAATTTCATGATCTTGTGAAGATCTGCTTGGGCCCGCAGAAAGACTTCCACCATCCCTTCGTTCTCCATAATAGGTGCAGGGTTGGTGTGAGAAAAGAAAAAGTACGCATAGATGCTCTACCAGACAGAATACGATATCATGCGCTGTGTGCTGCCAATCAACCATTGATACCTTGATTTTTCTCAAAGACGTGCTCGTCCAGATTCATGTGTAAGGCGATAGGAGCAAAGCCTCCAGGCGATGGCTGGTCGACTGACAGAAGGTTTTCTGGTCTATTCTGACTAATTGCAAGATTACGCACAATCCCGTGGGTTCCGGTGCATGAAAACAGTCAGATAAAGAACATAATGATGGAATGATTGCGGAAGGATAAGGGATGAGGAGATAAGAGAGAAACGGATCCCGTTCTGGATAATGTCATCAGTTGTTTCTGACTGCTCTGAAAAAGATAGCCAGGTATCTTGATCTTTGATCTTACAATTAGGTCAACTGCCGATAAACGAAGGCGATTGGACCCGAGGGAATTTGCAAAAAAAAACACTTTATTCGACCCGTAAATTCAACCAAATGTCATCAGAGCTTTAGACGACTTCAATCTTGTTCTTCTTCGACTTGTTTTTGCGGAAGATCTTCGGCGTGAAGCTGCGCTTTGGTTCGCTGTAATAAAAAGATAAAGAAACTTCCTCCAGAGCCCAAATATTGTCGGGCATCCGGAGCGTTCAAATTCCCACTCCAAACCAACGACGGATTGCACCCTTGACTACTCTAACCTTGTTTCATGGCTATAAGGAGGCATGAAAGGCGGCTCGAAGTGGAGATCAAAAGCACACGCAGTCCGTCATTGGTTGCGTTCGGATCGATTATTTACCTCGGTGGCAGTTCTCGTACGATAATCTGCTGCTCCTTTCGCTCGGGTTCGAACAGCTTCGTTTCGGCCATTCTGCGAGGTCAGGGGGTAGGAAGATCATAGATCAGTCTACCTCGATCCCTGCGCAGAGAAGCCGCTAACGATCTTGACGATGGAGGCGAAGTGCATCTCGAACAACTCCTGCTCTCGCTGCTCGAACGGAAGGGCCTGGAGATGCAGACTTCCTTCGTCCTCTATCTTTCCTTGTGTTTCAGCTCCCACCAACCACCTCCCGCTTCATGCTGCCTTCCTCCTAGCTCTTCTCCATTTCCTTTCTAGCCCTACACCCCTCCTTCTTCCTGGCCCATCATCTCTACAATCCGCTCCTCCATTGGCTTCTTTCATTTTTCCGCCTCATTCCCTCTTCTTCCCCACGTCCTCCTCTTCCTCCCTTTTCAATCATTCTGTACTTGTCCATGACAATAGGACTTACAGGATTGTGTCCAATCTTAGCCAGCAGCGCATAGATGACCTTCTGATAGTCAAAGAGTCGATCAGCAAGAGCCGGTACGCTTTTCTGCAATCATGGAGAAGTGGTATCCATCTCCATACCCCGAGTATATCGTCCCCGGTTCGACTCCCCACCTCGAAATGGTCCGCCCGGTCTTTGAGCATGGCCGCATTGCGATCGAGGAAGCAGGCAAATGAAGTCTTGGAGCGGCAGAATTCGTCGATGGATCGCGCTAGTTGCTCCAGCATTACCTGTGAATTATGTCAATTAGTATTGTCAAAAACTTAATTCTCATTTCGTTATCAGTTTGAGGGTCATTTGTATTTTCGGGCATCAGAATTTGGCCCTCTCACAATCAGTTTGCTGACAATACCTTGAGTTCGACTTGAACCGACGGGTGAATCGTGAGCTTGGCATCCTCTGCGGTGACGAGGACCAACTAAAATTATGTTGGTTGTAGAGGAGGAGGAGAGGGAGAGGAGACGCGATGCGGAGGAAACAGGGCAAGAATAAGATGAAGAGAGGATCGGTTACAAAGGGAGGAGGTTGAGGAAGACGAGGAGAAGAGACGGGGGGGGGGGGGGGGGGGGGGCGAAAAAAAAAAAAAAAAATATTATAGAAAAGGGAAGGAGAAAAAAAAAGAGAAAAAGGAAAAAATAAGAAAAAGAAGAAAGGAAGGATTGGGTGGGGGGGGGGGGGGGGGGGGGGGGGGGGGGGGGGGGGGGGGGGGGGGGG